>OV815280.1:9745962-9915962 GCA_929108145.2 Limnephilus rhombicus | reverse complement strand
GATAGGGGTACGTTGTAAGGCTGAAGTCAGTGGGAAGGAAAGGAGATTAGAAAGAAAAAGGTGGGAAGTGCGTGGATGTTCAGATCTAGTCACCAAACATGGCTAAAGCCTTTTCAAGCAACTTTTCGATTCTGAATGGCGGTCTTTCACCAGGTTGATACTGAAGGTATAACATGCCGAAAACACACAACATTATTATAAATAAATAAATTGTAAAATACTCTTAATACAAATGAATGCAATAAAATTTGCTTGCGCACGTAGGGATTTGAACCCGCGACCTTCGGGTATTCGTAGCCGAGGAAACCACAGAGGTCGTTATTCTTAGAATGAAATCATAACTTTTGATGGATTCGGCCCCATACGCAATGAGAAAATTGACATCATAGCAGAAGTAAATTTATTTTACAATATGCTCAACATTTAAAAAAAATTATTTTCTTTGAAATTTTTTTATTTATTTGATTCACGCCCTGCTGGACTTTTACTTAATAACTTTACAATAACCATTTATTCATAAAATGAAACCAAATCTTAGGTATAGAAGCCAAGATAAGGGAGGGAACAAGTCTATCAAAGTTTTAGCGTGATTTTCCTTCGGAAATGTCTTCAGAACCAAGTGCTTTTTCATTTTTTACATTAGGTCTACACAGGAGGCCCTGACGAAAACAACTTCCTTCAGGGTCATCTTTGCGTAAGCTGTGTGGAGGGTCCGAATTATACGAATCGGAAGATTTGACTCGTTTCGAAGCCATAATACCCAAGATAAGGAATCTAAGCGATTGTAAACGGAAATATTTTTATATAATTGTCTACAGTGTGTACACTATAAAAAAGAAAACTCTTTACCATTTTTTTTAAATCAAGAAAATTTATATTATTGGCCTGTCACCTAGAAATCCAAAGGTTTAATTTATTTTGGCGACATACTGTTTCCTTTCAAAATGACATAGCTCGTATCAACTCTTATGTAGTCTCGATTACTGTAACGGCATCTACGCTAGTTTTCCAAAATATCAAACAGACAAACTTCAATCCGTGTTTAATGCAGCGGCACGGCTCATAACCGGGGTCTCTAAATATTAGCATATTTCAGAAAACCTTCGTAACCTGGCTCAAGTGCCTTGAAAGATTCCAGTACAAATTGTGCTGGATGGTGTTTAAATCAATCAATGAAATGGCCCCACCTTACATCTCTGAATTATGCGTCCCGGAAAATACTGGTCCGAGGCAATTAATCCTTAGATCAGCAACTTCATCGGCTATAGGCAGACTAATAGAACCAAAACGAAAGCCAAATACTAAGTTTGGAGATCGTGCTTTCGGAGTATCTGGGCCTAAGGCTTGGAATAGACTCCCTCCGGAATTAAGATGCAAAATAAGCCCAACAGAATTCAGGTTCAAACTAAAAACCTACTTTTTTGGGATCTCATACCCTTAATTTAAATATATCTTCCTATCTGAGAGCATCATACTTGTATTGCCTATGATATGTCTTAAATAACACTTTTCTTATTGAATTAAAATTACTCGAATAAAATTGGTCATCAATCTATCTCTTAACGAACACTTAGGAAGATCAAATCCTTGTACTACTGTACCGCCCACCATAAAATATTGCCTTTGCTTTCAAAAATACACCCATTAAATAATATATTATACAGGGTGTCCGGGGTAAAGTGCATTAACTTCGGGAGGTGATTCTACATGATAGTACAAGTAAAAAATATAGATAACTTTGGTAATTTTTGGAGATCGCTGGTTACGGTTAATATGCACTTTTTTTTAAAAGGCCTTTTGATTCACCTTAATTACATTAAAAGGCAACTATTTGCGTTGGGTGAAGTGAAAAATATTTCATTCTAAATTTCGATTACGTAAAATTAAAATTAGCTTTCGTCTTGTGAGATTGTACGCCATTAGCTATTAGCTCATTCGCTGTCATTTTGGTATGTTGGTATTCCTGATACACTTGAATATATAACGAACGGCTAGAAGATTTTGAAGGTACGGAGAACTTTCTTTTGAATCAAAAACCATGTTACACAAACCTAGCTTAGCCGCTAAACTATTTGAAAACTGGGATGTTTTTCTTGCCTTGACGCGAGTAGGCGTTATAAAGGGGCACTTTCTTTTATATCACAAACCATGTTAGACAAACCTAGAATTCCCATGAAGTCCGCTACGCTTTGCTCTAGCATCTTTTCGTACAGTAACAAGAATACCAACATAACAAAATGACATTTGAAAATAATGTTTTTAAAATGGACGGTCTCGTTTCACAGAATGAAAGCTAATTTTAATTTTACGTAATCGAAATTTAGAATGAAATATTTTCCACTTCCCCCAATGCAAATAGTTGTCTTTTATAAGGTGAATCAAAAGATTTTTTCAAAAAAAAGTACGTATTAACCGTTGCCAGCGAACTCAAAAATTTAATTTTTTATTAATTTTTATTTATTTTATTTATTTAAAAATTTCGAAATTCCAACTTTTAGGAGTAGTTTGGAGGTAAAAAGATAAAATTAGTCCCGCGTGTGCGGCCGGATTTATTATTTCCCGCTGTTACGATACGGGCCAATCACAATCGAGTCGGGCGCCCGGCAGGCTCTCAGCAAGTAAGATCGTACCACACACTAAGGATTTTTAGTAGGTACGTCTTTTTGTATGGGAATAAAAAAATTGGAATTTCGGAAAAAGTTGTTAATCTTTTTTACTCCTACCATCATGTAGAACCACCTCCCGAAGTTAATGCACTTTACCCCCGGACACCTGTATATTCATATTAAAATATATTTCAGGATTCAATAAAATGTGTTAAATGTCCTCGGCGTGCGAACTCGAAAAATTTAAATTTCTTTATAGACAATAAACAGTGTTAATTTCAAGCGACCTCCCAGGTAAGTATGGTCCTGAACTCACTACATTTTTAGGCAGCATTACGTTCATTGGTCGAGACATTGTACATATATTTTCGTATCAGTGATCGATCAATGAACCAATGGATGCAATTTTTAGCCATAAGTTGTTTTTATTGTTTGTCTAGTTTGTAATTTTTCTAGATTTTAGAAATTTATTGTAAGATTTTTCACAAAAACGGCGCTATATAAATCATCCAAATATTTTAATAATTTTTTCAAGGAACAAATACTTTAGATTATGCAAGGTAATGTAATGAGTGTATTGCCATTTGGAAATTATTATCTAGTATGTCGTGGTTTTAGTAAAAATAACAATTGGTGGCAGGCGCAGAGATAACATAAATTTGGTTAGCGATAGCAAAAAGCTTAGAGATGATATTTAAATATCGCTAATTGATAAGGATTCGCAAGTTAAAAAGACATTAATGTCATAGTTAACCGCAGGAACGCGTCTTCTACCTACATTTGCCCGATGAGACCCACGGCCATCGGGCGCAGGGCCGCCCCGGTGTGCTAAATAAATACTAACGATAAAAAAGTTTTTCTTAATTCACACCCTTAGAAGTGAAACTAGAAAGTCGCTAGATATCGCTTTCTTTTCTTTTGCCTGTTTATTTTAAAGTGGTTTGAAGATTGGATATTGAATTCACAATTTTTTTGTTGTTGTTGGATTTCGTAGAATTCGAACTATTCGAACATCCCTTCGTTTGATGTCTGTCTCTCTAGCCTCTGAGACTTGTCAGGTGCCTTGCCCATTGCGCTATCGAAGGCCCCCACCAAAGCGCGAATTGACCGCATAATATTAGAACCGAGTATTTGTGTAGAACTGAGTTGTGACGCATTTCCGTTTCACCCGAATTTCAAATCACTCTCTCAGGGCTAAGGAAGTTTCACTTAAAAAAATATGGTCCTCCTCCTCGAATATCTACATTAAATAGTCAAAATTGAGTTAAAATACATTGTATTGTTTGTATACTTAACTTCTCATGATGGCGTTAAAAACAGGTAATTTAATAGCCCCTTCAGACTCACGGCGAGAAGCCCCGAGAACACCCGAGAAGCGTGAATGTGATGAGTTTCTCGCATTCTCTTTCTCGGGCTCGCCTGTTCTCGGATAGCTGTCGGTAAATTTGGCCGCTTCAAAGGATTTCTCGGGTGAGAAGCGAGAAGACTACTACACTCACGTTTTGTCTCAGTATTGTTTAGTGAGCGGTTGAGAGTAGACGTGCGTCATATTTTTGTTTTTGTTTCGAAAATTTTGTTTCCTTGTGTTAAAAATGTGGAACAATCAACAAGAGTTGGAATTTATCGCACAGAGCCAAACCTGCAGCATTTTGAATATCGTCTGTAATGTCGTCCATACCGGATGGGAAACAGATCACGAGTGAGAAAAATGAGAATGTGGATAAGTGCTTGTTCTCGCGAGAAGTCTCGGCGAGAACTTCTCGCCGAGACTTCTCGCCGTGAATCTGGAATCGCCTTAACGATTTTTGGAATAACTAACTTCTCGCCGAGACTTCTCGCCGTGAATCTGGAATCGCCTTAACGATTTTTGGAATAACTAACTTCTCGCCGAGACTTCTCGCCGTGAATCTGGAATCGCCTTAACGATTTTTGGAATAACTAACTATAAGAAGTAAAAAAGAAAGTTATCAAAAAAGGCAAAACGTACATCCTCGCTAGTGGTCGATATTTATATTATGCTAGCGAGTTCTTGGCATGCGTTGCAATGCCACTTTATAGAGAAATTGTTTCTCCCTGCGTGTCCTTTCCTATTAGTCCAATGTCCCCTTCCTCTCAAGCGTTCCCCCTCCACCTTCCCCGCCCCGAGATTATCTAAAAATAATGACTTTTACTTTAGTTTTTTATTCTATTTTTCCAGTGCTGGTGAAGAAACTATGGTAAGTACTCAAAATTAGGAGGCGTGTATTTATTGGATAACCAACACCTCTGCCATAGATCACCCCAAGTGGTTCGTTACGTTTGGTGACTTGGCAGGGGTGACCGGGTCCATGGGGTGAGGTTTGTCCAGGTCTTGGTGGCGGATGCGTCTGCCCACCTTCTGTGTGGCGGGCCGGATCGAGAGAGACTGGTTAAGGGAGGCCTTTTGATCTTTCCTGCCGGACTCTCTCAACCCATCGGCTTGCACCGCAGTTGGAGGGATGACAGACTCTGTAACTCCTGTTGTAGTACAGACTCTGTAACTCCTGGGCACACTGACCCCCCAGATTACCTATTCATACCCTTTTCCTTAGGTCCTCCTGTGTGGAGCTAATGTAAAAAAGTACTCCAAAATGGGGGATATTGTTATGCCGAAGAAAACGGGGGAACCAAAGAAGTAGAAGAAATCAGTGGGAATAACCTGATCTGCAAAATTATTTCGTAGCTCAAATCATTTCGATTCTGCAGATAGGAAATTGTAAGAGGCCGCACCCGACCCCCCCCCCCCCCCCTAGCACAGTCGATCGATAAGGATTGTATCGATAACTTTCGGTAACTTCTCATCGTACCTAGAATAACTGCAGATCGCCAGCGTAAAAACAACAGTTGACGACGAATATATTAAGAACACTCAGTCATTGTGAACTGTCACTTATTCGTTAGCGATCTGCAACCATGCTAGGAGACGTTAAGAAGTTACTGAAAGCTATCCAATCAATCCTTATGGAGATAAGGATTGTAACTATAACTTTCGGTAACTTCTCATCGTTCCCTAGGACAACGGCAGATTGCTAACGTATAAACAACAGTTGACGACGAATATATTTCTTACACTTAGTCATTGTGAACTTAGTATTTTATTATATTATTTATCAACAAACAAAAAATATTATCTTACAGCCCAATCTTGGATATGTTCCCCCACCCACTCTTCATTAATCCCTAGCCACGCCTCCACCCCTACCACAATGCTTAGTAATAATACATTGTTCCAACCCACTATTTTGTAATTGTCAAATCAGTAAACGTTTGCCCTGAGGAAATCAGTATACGTTTGGTCGTTCCGAAATCGGTCGGCTATAAACAAATATACAAGTGGTTCAAACAAAGTAAGGGGTCGTCCATTAATCACGTGAGGCTCCAAAGGGGGGGGGGGTTCGGAAAAAATCACGAAATATCACGACGGGGGGGGGGGGGGGGGGGGGGGTAAAATGAGAACAATCCAATAGTCCCAATAAAAATCACGACGTCCCTCGGCCAACGGCAATTTTCGTACTTAGGACCTAAATTATTTAATATCATTCCTAATGATTGGAAAACTAAAAGTGCAAATGTTTTGTGCAAATTGATCAACGACTGGCTCCTTGATTTAGGGAGGATCAAAAGCGAAGATATGTTGACCAATAGATAGTCTCATCATATAAAATAAAACAAAATTAAAAATATATAAGAAAAAAAAAAATAATAAACAAAATAAAAAAAACACTCACTCATAGTTCCATTCATTACAAAAACACGTACTTATGATTTCAGAACACAATTGTCTATTCTTTTATCAATACCCTTCCCATTTTTCTACATTCAACTCCTGCGGAGATCTTTCTTTTTATTATACAAAATTACGTAAACTATCATTTATACAAAATACGTACAAATATAATATATACAAAATTACGTACTATACGTAATATTACAAAAACACGTACTTATAACTTCAGAACATAATTGTCTATTATTTTATCAATACCCTTCCCATTGTTCTACATTCAAGTCCTGCGGTGATCTTTCTTTTTAACATTACCATCTGGATTTTATTTACTTTACCGGTTTTATTTTATATTAAGTGCTCTAAGGGAAAATATCTTAGTAGGATGAAAAAATGAAGCAAGGAAAGGGAAATAAATACAATTTGTTATCAACCACTCTGTCATGTCACTATTTATACACTAACTAACTTATGAAATATTTATATACAAATTGTTTTTATTCATTTGCTGCATCCTTTTCGAGTCACATTCTTTTTGAGTTTCTTTACCCGCTCGTAAAGTTGAGGGATACGTCACTCACGTTAATTATAATTATAATTATTTTCTGTAATCACGTTTAAACATCCACGTTAATTATAATATGGATTTTGTCATCACGCTTGAAGAATGTCTCGATTCTCAATTTTTGCAAGCGATTTAAATGACCAAACATTTATCTATTGTTAAACAAGCATTCGATACTAAATTTGTACTTTAAGACATTGTTTTTTCTCTTCGCTTATCCTTTTTTTATGGGTTCAAAATTGTAGTAATTAACTAAAGCTTCTACGAGGAATTCAATCGTAACACTTTTTTCATTCAATAAATAACATGTTTATATAATTAATCAATGTATTATGATATGAACTAAATTTGTCAATTTGACTGGGCTAAAACAGGATCCATTCCTAGTTGGCTAGTCAAAGTTTCCATATATGTTTCATTGTATAATTTTATGTGAAATAAATAAATATTATTATTATTATTTATTTTTCGTGATAATATTCTGAAAATTTCAAAATACTTTGTACTAAAAAAAATACCTGATTTTGGGGGGAGGGGGGGGGGTTAGTCTAAAACCTCACCACATATCACCAGGGGGGGGGGTTAAAAAGTTGCTAAAAAAACATCACGTGATTAATGGACGACCCCTAACATTGTTTCATTCAAAAGTATATGTTATTTATTCGTTCAGTAATGCTAGAGAACGATGAGAAGTTACCGAATGTTATCGATACAAACCTAGTCCGCCCTCGTGCACAGCGCAAACTGCACATTAGGGTGAGGTGCCCCTGATCGAACCCGTCGCGCGTCGGTGTGGGTTTTAACTTCACTAAGCTTCTTGCTCACGCCCGGTCGATCTAAATGTTATTTGAATTAAATCCCATTAATTATTGTAAATAATACCTCAACATCCTGCCATCGTGACCTCATAAATGATTCAAATAGTGAGGGAGAGACATAATGTCACCAAAACATGTCCCAAAATCAAAAATCATCTTGGCATACGTAATGAGTAACATCTATTAATCGTATAAATAATGGTTCCACGACAATCGATTCCGTACGATGTACAACTGACACAAAATATAACTAAGTGTCCCCGAAGGGTTGTGCAGAGATGATGTACTGCCGAATAACGAAATATTAAACATATTTTCATTCAAATACTCGATTGTATATTTTATTTTGACAAAGTGTATATATTTCACAAAACATCGGCGCTGAATGAAAGTAATATCACAATAAACCTACAAATATATATTACACAGCATTGGGATAATAGTGAGAAATTTAAAAAAGCGTTAAAATTTTTTTTCTAAGTTTTTAAATTCAATGACCGGTAGTCCCATAAAAATGACTTATTTAATATGGTTACTTAATATCAAACCAAAAGCTGCACCATCTACGCGTAAATAAATTATATAGGCCCTTGGTTACTTAATATCAATCTAAAAGCTACACCGCCTGCAAGGACTCCTATAACAGAACTCCCCGTCGAATACGGACAGCAAAAATCTTTACACGCAAGCTTCCTTACAAAATAAAACTATGCACAAAGTTATGGCTCAAACACGGGTGCCAAATAAAATTAAAAAAAGAAGCTAATCTACGCTGGTGATGTTGGCCCAGTATATCAGCCAGTCCGAATCCTTGCTACGTACGACATTCCTCGCCCCAATTTAAACGGGCTAAAGCTACCGCTCAAGCTTTGCTAAGCCGCAGAATAGTTCCTATTTTAGACACCCAGGCGCTAACAGTAACACACAAAATCTGATATTTACGTAAACAATATTTGAATACTTCCCACCGAAATTTACGTAAATTATCTAATTTTATAAGTATAGAGTATTACATTCATTGAGCGACGAGGAATGTACTCACATAACACCATGCTGATTGGAGTGGGGAACTTTATCAAAAATGAACTCGTAAATTAAACCCGCCTAAAAATAAACTGCTGTCGTTTTTGAAATTTCGTGATCATAATATCGCAATTTTCTGATGCATAAAAATGTCCTGATGAAGGTGACAGTAGAGAGCATAGATATAGACGGCCTCCGTGGTCCAGGGGTAAGACTCTTGACTCACAATTCCAGTGTTACCTTTCGAACAAATTTTTATTAATTTTCGATTAATTTTTGGTATTTCACAATTAATGAATTAAAAATAAAATATAGTATATTTGCGGCACGTTCCAGAGTGGAAGATACTCTCAGTACCGCCCTGGAGTAAGACCACCATTCAGAATTCAAGCGTTGCTTGAAATGACTTCAGCCGTGTTTGGTGACCAGATCTGAATAGCCAGGTACTTCCCCATCTTCCTCACCCCTATCTCCTTTCTCTCTCAATAATCAATTAATATACCGGGCCATAAATATCTATATATCACTAGCTGACCCGGCAAACGTTGTTCTGCCATATAAATTATTTCTAGTGAATATTTGGCTCAAGCACACTAAATAAATCGTACAAAATTTTGCACGCACTGCTGCATGTTGTAATATATAAGAAATGCCGAATGAAATGAATATGAATATGAAATACAATCATATTTTAATGAAAACGGTCACTTTAATGGAATGAAAACAATAATGTTGTGATCAAAATGGTTTCTTTCATATTTATTTCATAATTATTTGATAGTCACTTTAATATTGCATAAGAAAGATTCGCTCTAATGTAATCGCTTATTTAATCATTGTTTTGTTTCACTTTTTATTTTTTACACATATTTAAAAAAAAAAACCTAAGGACATATATTTTTTTAAATTTTATCTATTGTTGAAAATGGTATGAACTAATGATATAATGAATGAGAACATTTTGTCTGATCTCTTAACACGTTGTTATTAATTCATATATTTTTATCACTTATTATTTTCTCTGTTTATCATTTTATTTTTAAATTTTATTATTTTGCTTTTACTTAACTGTTTTGCATGACCGATATTTGTGTGTTATTTTTATTAAATTGTGAAATTATTAACCCCGATACAGGCGAACCCTACCTAGTGGGGTTAATAATTACATGCTGAAAATATATGTACATAAATTGTGAAGAAGCAATAAATAAATAAATAAATGTTAAAATGACACGACGCTTCTCGTGAATGACTTGCGCATGTGTGGATGAAAGTTCGATGAGGCGAACGCAGCGCCATCTGTCATTCAACAACATAAATAATTTCGTTCTGTTTGAAATACGAACGACTAAATTTGTTCACACAAAAATACTAAAATTGCGATTAATAAATGGGAGGGTGGGGGTAGGAGGGTGAAAATTTGTATAAAAAATAAATAAAAATATTTAAAAAAATTGACAAAAAAATAGAAAAATTCTTCTGGCTAGGGACACTCTAATCACCTAGCAGTATGAAATATTTACGAAACACTTTTAAGAACGAGTGTGCTTTACACCACACGACTGAAGTAAAACTACAAGACAAACCTCGCCCAATGAACCCAGATATCCCTGCTAAGTTACCAAACGTAGCGAACGGGGTGATCTATGACCTAGGGGTGACATATGACATTGGAGTGAAATATGACCATGGGGTGACCTACGACCTTGGGGTGACCTACGGCCTTGGGGTGACCTACGACCTTGGTGTGACCTACGACCTTGGGGTGACCTACGTCCTTGGGATGACCTACAGCCTTGGGGTGACCTACGACCTTGGGGTGACCTACGACCTTGGTGTGACCTACGACCTTGGGGGGTGACCTACGACCTTGGGGTGATCTACGACCTTGGGGTGACCATCCTTATCCTTATCACTACCCAAGTCAAGCGTGCGTAAAGGCCCGACCGTTCGCCTAGCAATCGAACACCGTTCGCATCGATTACCATTCGCATGACATTTTTCGTAACGCATTAACCCAAAACGTGCCCAACATTTGTACACGGTTGACATTTGTCACATGAGAACGGGTCGTTTCTTCGACTCGTTCTTGTGTTCAACAGCTCGGCTGTAGAATGATTTGCCGGCCTCTGTGTTTCTTCCTTCCTACAACATGGGTCTCAAGACCAATATTCATTCCTTCCTCTTCTCAAAAAGACCCTCCACACAGCATCCCAGATGACATAGGCCCTGAGGGAAATTATTTTCCTCAGGGCCTCCTGTGTGGAGTTAATGTAAAAAAAAACAGTTTACTCCTTACCTTAAGTTTTACTTCAAAAATTTCATAAAAATCAGTCGAGCTGTTTCGGAGGAGTGCGACCACACGACACGAAATTTGTATATGTAGATACTCGTAGATTAGGGTGATTCCTAATCGTGTTAGGTGACAAGTTAACAAATTTTTTGCCGGCGGCGACGGTAAACTAGAAACTATTCACATTTCGGGACCGCTGAGCGCGTACAACATTTTAAGTATTTTAAGACCTGTTCGGTTTTTCCAAGAGACTTCTAGATACTAACGAGTATATGGATTGGGTTTTTGTCATCTTATCGTGAATTCAGCTTCGCGCCGAGTCACCTTGTACCAGTTACATATCACCGCTTACGTATTAAAAACCAGTTATTTTTTTATTAAAAGAAGATAACACTCTAATAAATCTAATAATATAAACGAAAATATGAAAAAGAACAAGAAATAGAAAATAAAAAGATAATAGTCGCAACCGCTACTCGAACCCAAAAATCTCATATTTTATTATTATACTATATATTATTTTATCGAGACAAACACCTCTACCAATTCGACTACAGAGACCTCTTATGTAAACGTCATTTTTCTAAATGTCATATGTATTTCAAATTTCAGAAAAATATTATCTTCGATTATTATGTTCTGAAAAAAATCGCAAAGTATGCTCCGAATATTATTATAAACAAGTTTGTTTCACTTATTTTACAAGTTATATGTATGAAAAAAAACAGTGTTTCTTTAAATGCTGTTTAAAACAATGCCCGCGATATTTTTGCTCTATTTTAAACGAGTCGTGTTTTATTAAACATTTTCGCAATTTTCGCATTGATTTTGTCGCTGTAAATGTTAGCGCTCTCCTCTAACATTCGTAATTTCGTATCTCTCCATCTTCTTCTTTTCGAGCCCTGTTGCGGAGCCTTAATGAGTAAAACCTCAAATTGTAATATATAGCGAAACTTAATCGAAAATCTGAAACAGAAAAATCACAGAAAGATACGGTCACATCTGGACTCCAACCCAGGACTTATGAATTGATAGATCGGTGCTCTACCAACTGAGCTAATGAGTCCCTATAGGCGCGTTCAGATGTTTCGACTGTTGTTGATCCACTTTTATTTAACGTAAAAAGTTGAATAAGATTATGTTCACACGTTTCAATTTAAGTAGAACCGAATTTGACATTCAAGATGGCGTCAACTGAAATTGTCAGTGAGTGCGTCTCTCTAACTTCTGATGTTCTGCGAGACGAGCTCGAGATTATGGAAAAACGTCGTATTTGGGCGAGAAAATGGATCATGAGAAGGAGTGAATTAGGCGCATCCAACACAATTTTGAAAGAGATGGCCCTAGAAGACTCAGAAGGATATAGAAATCACTTGAGGATGACAGAAAAACAATTTGATGAGCTGCTTTCCAAAATTGGCGATAAAATTTTTCAGAGATGTTTAAATTAATAATAATTACTACTAACTACAGTAACCGGAGAAGCAAGGAAATAATGCATATTTCGTTGAAGTTAGTTTTATCATGACCTAAAAACGACAACGCCAAACGTCAAAGTTTGACATAGGTAGTTATTAGATTTCTACAAATTGTTTTTTCTTTTAATTTATGCATATTAATGGTGACGCATGTCTCTGAATATTTACCGCTATTCTCTGTCATTATCATAATAAAATTGTTAATTTGGTGTAATGAAAATAGACTTTACTTAAATATCTCAAAATGTCATATAGTTAGATTTTCTCGAATAAAAAATCCAGTGATCTTCAATTACAACATTGATAACAATATTCTGGAGACATTAACACAAATTAAAGACTTTGGCATCACTTTTCAATCTAATCTTTCATTTGTTAACCACATAACAGAAATCTCTAATAAGGCCTTGAAAATGTTGGGATTTATAACTAGGCTAACTAGAAATTTTAACAATATTAAGTGTATAAAACTGTTATATTTTGCATATGTTAGAAGTCAACTTGAATACAATTCTTCCGTCTGGAACCCATATTTCAATATACATGTACAAGCTGTTGAAAGAATACAAAACAAATTCTTACGTTTTCTTAACTTTAAAATGGGTATTCCAGCAATTATGTTGAACTACAATACTATTTTGAATGATATGAATATGCTCAAATTGTCAGACAGAAGAACTTTCACTGACTTGGTATTTCTGTATAAAATTCTAAATGATTTAGTTGACAGTCCGGTATTGCTCGAATTGATAAGCTTCCCGATTCCACTACGTAATACTAGAAGTCAGGATTTATTTCAGTGCAGTAATTCTGGAACTAACTACCATATGTATTCCTCTTTACCCAGAATACTAATGGAGGGAAACAATTACACCAAGTCAGTGGACATCTTCAATTTATCTTTAAACAAATATAAAATATTGTTACGAAGGCAGTTCAGTTATGTACAATAAATACTGTATATTTCATACTATTCATATGTAAAAGCCCCGAAAAAGGGCGTTAATAAATAAATAAATATATTGTGTAGGTAGTGTAAATGAAACACATATTATTTATTGCAGTTATTACGGGCATTTCTATTTTTGTACACTTCTTGCTTTTGATTCTAAAGACAGGGATGCATAAATCTGAACATCAAATCATCCGACCATTTCAGATATTTTTTCGTTGAAACATATTCCATAGAACTTCCGGAACGGTAGAAACTAGGAATGTCTAACGAATATTGACATAAATGTTTGACGTCTACTTGTGCCCGCGAGTAACCATGGTAACCAAGATGGCGCGGTCATACTCGAACGTCAAAAGTAGACAGGCTATCAACTTTAGTTAGTCAACAAAAAACTTGTTCAACTTTGTTGAAAGAAGGTTCACACCTGTCAATATGCTTTCAAGTGTCGAGTTGATCAACTAAAATTGAACCGTGTGAACCGACTATATCCGATTCGGATATATTTAACTGTATTATTCTTCGACCAAGAACTACGAGTACCTACATTACCTTCATTTTCTTAACGCATATTTTTATATATGATTTCAAAATTGAACCAGAACTAAATGCCATCTAGACAGTGTTAAATTTATTCATGCGACATCATATTACCAACATTATATTATAGCTTGGTAGAGCACTGACCCGACAAGTCATTGGCCCTTGGTTCGCGTCCCAGATGTGACCGTATCTTTTTCTCATTTTTGTGTTTCAGATTTTCGATTGAGTTTCGCTAATATCGTCTTCATTAATTAAATTTTGTATTTATTTTTATTGTATATTTTTTTAAATCCTTTATTTTTCCCAACTTAACATTTTATAGTTGCATATTTTGAAAATAATTAAAAATAATGGGAACCCATTAAGGCGCAGCCTGCGCGTGGGTAATATAGTTAAATATATTTTATTTTAGTACCTAGAATAAAACAATGATTCATTGGGTTCACCGGGTTCATGGGGTGAGGTTTGTCTAGGTCTTGGAGGCGGATGTCCAGGACACAATAATTAACTAAACCCCAGATCCCTACCCATCCCTTAAACCCTTTTCCTTCCCAGAACTCTCCTCTCCTTCCTTCCACTAAAAAAAACCCTCCACACAGCATCCCCAAACACGACATAGGCCCTGAGGGAAATTATTTTCCTCAGGGCCTCCTGTGTGGAGCTCATGTAAAAAAAAAAACAGTGGTATATAAAGCAAAAACATGATTAAAATTTGTTTAAACAGTTTGTACAAAAAGTGTGTACGTGTACAATAGTGTACATGGTAATAATAAGTGTATAGTGTAATAATATATGTATACAGTTTAATAATAAGTTTAAAGTTTGTGAGAAACATAAACTGATAAAATTAAATAAATAGAGTTTTTACATGGGTATGGTTCAGCTATATTTTTAACTCTTTTATGTAAAGCCGAAGTTTAATTGCAACTTGAATATTTTTTGGTAAAAGGTTAAAAGTGCGAGGTCCAATAAAACTACTGTGAGTTTGCATTTGTTTTGTATTTGTTTGAGGGGTATAGAATTCATTATTATTTCTAATGTTGATTCTGTTTTAATTTTTTTTGGAATTTGTTTATGTTTTCATAGATATATTTCATAGTTTGCAGTATAAATAGTTTACGGAGACTGAATATTTTGGATTCTTTGTATAAAGCATCTGTCGAAGATGTTTTATTTCTATTATACATAACTTTGATAATATGATTTTGAGTTGTTTGTAAAGGTTTTATAAAAGAATCAAGCGCACCACCCCATCCTATTATTCCGTACATGAGTGAAGATTGCACCGGAGAAAAATAAATCATTTTAAATTTGTCAATATTCAGTACTTCTTTAAGTCTGTAAAATATGTTTGTAAGATATCTTAATTTAGAAACGGTATTATTAATTTGTGATTGCCAATTATAGGTGCGATACGCTCTTTCCCCGTAAATATTTATATAATTATTTTTTCCAGTGTTTTATTTTTTTTGTGACAAGAGTCCCAACTGCTCAGAGCCGGAAGGATAGTAGTATTCTCATTTGGGCTATGCCATGAAGGAAGTCTGAGATTTATCTACCAGAGGAAGTATGGCTATCTTACTGACGTTTTCTTGGATACGCTCTTAACCATTGGAGCGATCACGCGACATAAATAAATTTGCCTCGATTTCCCAGAAGATCATTTTAAAAATTTTTCGCCATCATAAAAAAAATCATACCTTCGAATTTTAACATGGAAAAATAATAATTTATGATAGTGCTATATAGACAATGAAGTAACCTGTATTTTACCGTTTATCGCATATTTGTAGTATTTATTAAAAAAATATTAAAAAATCGTAAAGTTTATAACCGCGCGAATCCTGCGTGTTGTTACTTTGAAACTGTCGCATGTCGTCAGGGGTACTTATTTGAGTCAACCTAGAATATTTTCGGTTTCAGTATGTTGTCTGTGGTTTACTTGATAATGAAAGGTGAATATCTATGGAAAAATTACTTAATTTTAACCGTAAACAAGAAAACAAAGGCTACTGTCTAAGGTCTCTTTCAATTTAGACGTTTCGTGTCGGACTTGGTCGGACTGCTGCCGCACGTTTACTGTGCCGCTGGTTATAACCCGCTGCCGTGCTGCTGCCGTGCCGCTGCAGTACGGTAGCAGTCCGATACCAAACGCCTAAATTGAAAGCGTTTCTGACTGCCGTGCGTTTGTATGCTAGTGATGTTTAGACGTGGGTCGTTTGATGTTTTAAATTAATTTTGAACATATAAGATGTTTGAATAATAATTATTATTCTGAATTTGCCAATCATATTTTGGAAACAAGTCATTCTTTTGATATTAATAAAGATCTTAAAATTTTACATACTTACACTACGGGCTTAAAGTTAGATAATTTAGAAACTGGAAAAAGCGTTCACAGTAAATTAAATATTATAAATTTATTTTGTTAATTAATCGCGTCTCCTTTTTAATATTTTTGTCTGTGTTCTAATTTATTCTTATTTGTCTTTACTTGTTTGTCATTTATTTTTTAAAGTAACATCTTTCCTGATAAAGGTAACCTGATATAGGTAAGGTAGATGGATTATTAAATATAGTGGTGTAAACAAAGTAATATATTTTTCATTATACATATAATAATATTTGATTTAAATAAATAGTTACCTGCTGAGTTTTTTTCACCAGTAGTTTTATTTTTAAAATCCTCTTAAAATTTTTCACAGATACCTTCCCAAGCATTTTTTGTTTCCGTGCGATTACTGTGTTTGTCGCTTTTGGAGTTCCATATAGCAGGGCGTATTTCAATTTCATTTATAAATTCTTCCACGTTTATATCATCCATTTTAAGCAAACAGTAAACTTGAAAATTCGATGAAGTTAGCTCTCACCTCTTGTCACCGCACTATTCAACAGCGAAATGAACACGTGGAGCTTGAGACTTTGCCGTCCTGTTGTCGAGCGTTCTCGGTACCGACGCCGCACTGTTGCCGCACGGTGCATTTTGTATGAAAACAAATGACCGTCCGTTCGCCGTACGACAAACGCACTGCTTCGGCACTGCAGCCGTCCGACATGAAACGTCTAAATTGAAGGTGCACTAACTGTGTCATTTCATTCCTCTTTACAAAATTAATCATTTTATATAGATAATAGTTTTAAAATAGTATTTTAAATTAGTGTAATATAGTTTTAACTTGTGTATTTGTTTTCACAGTAAGTATTTGTGTTATGTAATTGCTTCTTCGGAGCAGTTAAGGTAAGATTATTTTTTTTAATTTGTGTCCTTTAGATTTACCTATTCGAAAATGGATCAAGAAAAACCACCTGATCCCCCAGATGATGGTTTGCTATCTGAATCCTCGGGTGTTACGAAAAAAATGATTGCGGTTAATATTCCGGAGGCTTCGGACTTCGTATTACGTCAAAAAAAGAAAAATTGCTAAAACAGCAGATAATAGAAGTGCAACAGCTTTAATTATTTATTTAATTACTTATTAATCTATAATAAAATATATTTACAATGGTTTTATTTGAATGCCTTTCTCACTAGGGTATACCTGTGTCGAGACAGGCGTACATAAATGAATATAGTAGTTACAAGGATATTTCAGGTAAAATACATATTATGTTTAGAATTAGAACAGAAGGGTGATTGGAAGGGTGGTAAATCTTTTAAAGAGAGTTATTTTATAAATGTTGGAGATGGAGTAATGAAATAAATTCTGCCTAGTCTATTTGTAGGTTAAATTTGACAGGATTTCAATATTTTCATTTGTTTTATATGGTTAGGTTGTATGTGAATAGTTATTTCTGTCTATGTGTGATTTATTTTACAGATATTTGTGATAGTGTGGCGTCCAATACTTATAATCCATTTTTTAATATCTTGTTTGAATTTTGTAAAGGAATCACTTTGTCTGATCGTAGTTGGTAGTGTATTGTATAGTTTGCAAGCTATGTATTTAGAGTATCTTTGGCCGAAGGTGGTTTTGAAAAAAGGAGTTTGGAGAAGTTCGTTGTTTTTGGCTCGGGTATTGTGTATTGTTTGTGTAGCTTTGTATGGTGTTTTGTTGTTTTTGTGTAAATTAAGTAATATGGATCTTGAGTAGAGCTGTTTTATGTCCATAACGTTGAAGGAATTGAAGATAGTATCAGTGCTGGTAGTAAGCGGCATTTTGAGAATTATTTTTATGATTATTTTTTGTGCTTTCATGATGGGATCAAGGGCATTGGAATATGCATTACCCCAGGCTAGAATTCCGTATTCGATGTGAGATTGGCACAATGAGTAATATACTGTTTTTAAAAGTTTTAGGTTAAGGAAATTGCGTGTTTGTTTGAAAAAGTATATAGATTTTCGGATTTTGTTTGTAGTATTATGTATATGTTGCTTCCAATTCAGGCGTGTATCGAAGGTTACTCCTAAATATTTGATAATGTTTACTTGCTCTAGGCATGGGCAGTCACAGTTTCTGTTTAGAGATGAATTTTTACATTTGTGTATTTTTAATGGTGGGGCTGGGTTTGACTTTGGGATATTGGTGAGACTAGACAGTAAGTATTTGGTTTTCTGTACATTTAGAGTTAATATGTTCGAGTCAAGCCAATAGTTTTTGAACAGATACATCAAAAAACACCCTCCAGGCAAAACGACTCCCTTCAAAATAATTCTGTGTTACAGGATGTAATTCCATCCACTTCTTCCTCGATTTCAAACCTAAGACCAGCAAGCCCTTTCACCACACCCGCCCCACTGGTAAATAATACTCCTTTACAGATATCACGTCTGTATAATAATCTTGATAGACCACCTTACATTACACACGTGACTAAAATTTCAATGGATGAAAAACAATAAAATTTATACGGTGTGGACTTTGGACATTTTATATTTAAAAATAAAATCCACCCTGTCTGGAATGGAGTGAAGTCGGTTGGCCGTAACCAAAGATATTCAAATACAAAAGAGATATGCTATGGTGTCCGCGCAACTGTCGCCGGACTACGCGCTAATTAGCGTAGTTTTCATACAAAAAGAATTTGTTCATTTCGTTGATTTTTTGAAAATGTGCATTAATATTGGTTAACAATATATTTTGAATAAGGAAAGAATTCGATCATTTAGTTTAACGTTAGTTTGGTTTATTCGTTAATTATTTGTTCTTTTAGTTTATTTGTTAATTGGTAAACAATATCGGCGACACCCGGAAGCGCAGACCCACATAGTAAAAACAGCAGATAGCACATCTACTTATATTTCAATATATTTGGCCGTAACCGTCTTTCTGTTGACTTCAAGACAGCGGCTGAGGACAATAACTTTGTGAAATCCGATGATGTCAAAAAAAACTTGTACAACGTTTTCATGCATACATATCAGGTTACAAGGCTAGGTGTCACAAAAGGGATCCCACCGCACTGGTCGACAGAGGACATCCTGGAGAACATTACTGTTCTTTAAGGTTTCGGAAAAGTTTTAAAAGCGCATCGTCTAAATAACAGGTTTAATACGGGAAACTCTGTAGAATGGAGACCCTCCCAACCCGTTGTTCCACAAAATGTTACTATGTTTAACGTCTCTCTACCAGTAGAGATCTATGTGTTCCCAACTGTGCAGTGCTACAAGTGCTGCAGATTTGGACACACGAAGAACCTCTGCCGATCAGAACCCAGTTGCTTTAAGTGCAGTTCGTCCCATCGTGGCGATTCCTGCGATAAAACAGAAAAATTATAAATGTTTAAACTGCTTCGGAATTCACATGTCCATCAGCAAAACTTGCCCTGAACTGTCAAGGCAGCGCAATATTAAACACACAATGGCCGAGAAGAGCATCTCTTATGCGGAAGCATCAAGAATGTTTAACAAATCCATTCCATCTTATTCTGAAGTAACTTCCTAAAATTCTAAAAAATCCACCTCTTCTCAACCTTCTTCTTCTTCATTTATAAAAACTGTTGAAAGGGTCGTGAAACCTAGAGTTCTAACAAAAAAATAATGCTAATCAGGAATCCCTTCTGTGGTTCCCTAATGGACAACTTCCTTCCAGTTCAAATTTCAATTCTTACCTAAAGTCATCTACTAAAGAACAAAATTATAATATAGACCTTAACTCTACACTAATCACCTCCTTTTTACATATTTTACAAACTTTAAATAAAAACAACATTAAAATACCGTCCCTCGTTGCTAAACAAATTACTAATATTATCAACTCAACTAGAAATGGCTCCTCTGATGAGGATTCTTCAGTGGAATTGTCATAGTCTTAGAAATAAGATTAAAGAATTTTTAAACACATTACACTCAAACTCAATTGCAGTGGCCGCCATCTCGGAGATGTGGCTGGAACCGGATTCTGATTTCAGAATCAGGGGATACCACTGTCTTCGAGACGACCGTCAAGATGGAAAATGCGGCTCCGCTCTTTTCATTCAAAAGTCATTACCCTTAACCCCAGTAGATGTAAAACCAATTGGTTGTCCTTTTCAAGTGACGGCCGCAAAGGTTTTTGACACTACGATAATTTATTAATATATATCACTATCTAACAAACCTTCAAAATCAATCCTGAAAGCAATGTTTTCCAAGGTCACGGCACCCCTTCTCTTGTTCTGGGAGATTTCAACGCCCATCACGGATTATGGGGAGCTCACAATTGTAATAAATAAGCAGAGATATTGTTGATCTACTAGATGAACTAGACTTTTGTATCATCATTGACGGTTCTCCTACCCGTCTTCAGGTGCCTGATCAGCGACCCAGCATGGTTGATCTTAACATTTGCAATTCCAACATAGCCGCATCCCTGTTATGGAAGGTTTTGGATTACCCTCATGGGAGTGATCATTACCCCACCCTAATTGAATCCTCAAATATTTATCTTTCCAACAAAAATGTCAAGCGCAGTAGTCGAAAACCAAGGTTCTTAACTGCCAGGGCCAACTGGAATGACTATTCAAATCATACAAAGTTCTCTGTGCAAAATCTGTCCTCTCCCAACTACAGAAAATGTTGCGGAATGTTACGATTTATTGGTGTCTGCAGTCATTACGGCCGCAGAAAAATTTATCCCCATTAAAACGACACATAACAAAGGGAAACCTCCCCCAGTTCCTTGGTGGGATATTGAATGCTCAGACGCAGTAGATATGAGGAAAAAATATGCGAAAATTTATTCAACAAATATGAATATGGAGAACTTCCTTCAGCATAAACAGATTGAAGCTAAGACCAAACGACTTCTAAAAAACAAAAAACGTCAAGGCTGGAAAAATTTTTGCTCATCATTATCTCTCGAAGTTCCTCTTTCAGTTGTTTGGAATTCAATTCGCAGGTTTAAGGGTTCTCACGTCCCAACGGTAACTCGACCACCCACTTCAAAGTGGGTGAAGGAATTTGCCGATAAACTAGCTCCTCAAACTGCAAGTAATTTTAAAGAAACAGAATTCACATACTCATTTAAAACACGGGGTTGAACGGGTGAACTTAGGGAGGTCTTAAACGATCTCACAGACTCATCCGCTGGTGTAGATGGAATTCCTTATAGTTTTATTAAAAACTGCGACGTTACCACACTAAACTATTTTCTTTCAATTATAAATCTAATCTTTGACTCCGGCAAAATTCCATCATCCTGGAAAACTCAAATAATTGTTCCCATTCTGAAACCCCCGAAAGACCCTAACTCTGGACTTTCTTACAGACCTATAGCTCTGTCATCTTCCTTAGTTAAAATAGCTGAACATATGATTAAAAGACGTCTAGACTGGTATGTAGAAAATGAGAAAATTCTTCCCAACTCTCAGTTTGGATTTCGAAAAAGAAAAAGTACGATCGAAAGTGTGTCCATCCTGATTTCTGATATCCAGTTGGCCCTGGCCGATAATGAATTCCTTGTCGGTGTTTGCCTTGATGTGTGCGGAGCTTTTGACAATGTTTTATTGGATGTTTTATTTAATAAATTATTAAAAATTGGCATCCCTCGTAAGCTTTCCAGTTTTATAATTAACCTCCTTCTTACCAGGAAAATTCAAATCAAGGTGCTGGATTCTCCTCCACTGGAAAGAATAGTAAACAAGGGTTTGCCTCAGGGCTCCGTCCTTAGTCCTATCCTTTTTAATATTTATACCTTTGACCTGCATCGGAGTATGCATCCATCTTGTAAAATACGTCAGTATGCGGATGATCTTTTTATGTATATTTCCGGACGAATTATTTCTATTCTGGAGGAAGTGATTAACATTTGCATGAAAAACCTTGACACCTGGTTAACAAATCACGGCTTAGAAATTTCTCCGTCCAAAAGCAATGTTATCGTCTTTTCCAGAAAACGTGTTACTCCACGTGTAACAGTCCAAATAAATAATTCAATTCTCCCTATGCAGGTACAAATAAGATTCCTTGGGGTAATTTTAGACTCTAAGTTAACATGGAACCCGTATGTTAATTTAATCATTAACAAATGTCAAGCTGGCCTTAATATTTACGTGCCGTTTCACGGGTCTGGTGGGGAAGTCACCCATTCACCCAAAAACTTTTTTATAACGCATATGTTAGGAGTCATTTGGATTACGCGTCATTCCTCATCGAACCCACTTCTAAAAAGAACCTCGCGAGGTTGGACCGTATTCAATTTCAAAGTTTGAGATTGATTATCGGAGCAATGCGTTCTTCCCCAATTAACGCTTTGCAAGTGGAGGCTGTGGAGGCTCCTCTTCATTTCAGAAGACAGTTCTTGGCTGACATGTTTTTTTAATTTAAATTCTTAAGACTCTCTAATCACCCACTGAAAGACAAAATTACTGCACTCACTGCTCAAGTGAAATCACTTCCATATTGGAGGAACAAATCAATCCCTCTTCTTGTTAAAAGCCTCCACACGTACTGTGCGTATAAACCCCTCTTAAATCCATAAGACAGACTTCTTTTATATGCCAACTCCTTTCGTATTCATTTGTGTAAACCAAATATTCTTTTTTCTCTCGGCATAATTAACAATCACGAAGCTCCAAGAAAACTTATCCAAATTTCAAATTCAAAATATTCCAACTGGAAAATTATTTACACAGATGGTTCCAAATCTCCCTTATCAAACCATGTGGGAGCGGTATTCTACTATCAGATCAAGTCGATAGAAAAATTAAACTTCTAAAAGAGGCTTCCGTTTTCACTGCTGAATGTATAGCCATTTTTGAATCCCTCAAATACATTGACGATGATCACATTGGAAACTTCTTAATTCTCTCCGATTCCCTGAGTGCACTTCAAAAATTAAACTCTTCCCCCTTCCATTACCCAGAAGACGATTTCTGTGTTGGAATTCGCACTTAAATTCATAAATTAACCGACTCTGGCAAAGAAATCGTCTTGGCTTGGATACCTAGTCACTGCGGTATCCCTGGAAATGAAAAGGCCGATTCATTGGCGAAAGATGCCATTATTTCGGGGGATATTTTATATAAATTTTTAAACACCGATGACATTTTCATAAAATTGAAGGAAAACATGATTTCCACATAGCAGAATTATTGGGAAGAATCTAGTCAATCAAAAGGATATAACTTTTTCACAATTCAGCCAACGATTCCTTCAAAACCGTGGTTTTCCGTTTTTAAAAAATTCTTGACATCCTCCATTTGCCGCATGCGGATAGGGCATTGCTGCCACAATGTTCACCTGACAAAAATTCATGTTAAGAATTCTGCGATTAGTGAATGTCGTCTTGGTGAAGAGGATCTCAATCATATTTTTTTCAGTTGCCCTTTAAATAAGTCATACAAAAATTTCATCTCTCACCTAATCAGTTGGGGCATATTGCCTCCCTACAACATTGCATGCCTGTTATCTTCTGTGAACAAACGCGTGTATAAAGTCTTGGCTAATTTCCTGAATATTAACAGCATCAATTTGTAACTCTGTAAGTTAAGTTTCATGTATATATTTTATTTTTTACGCAAAATAAATTGTGTCAGTATATATCTTTTAATTTCCTTGTTATGTTTAATTAAAATCATCTCTTATTATAATAATTTTGTGCATTATTATTATTATTTGTATAGTATTATTATATAATGTAGATAGGTTCTTGTTATTAACTAAATTAGTTAATATTAACCAAAAATTACACTCACAAAAGCATTCACTTGACACTGGCCAGAACACTCCTTTGGGGTGAAAAGCCATTAAAAATAATAATAAAATAACCGTAAACAGCTGATCAAAAATTCGAGGTGAAAAAATATTTTTTAAATTTGTTTTTAACATCGTTCTAAGATAGTCTACGAAGTTCGGATTTGCGACATCTATAATCATAATAGATAAAGCGTTTCAATAGTTTTGTTTTAAAATAAATGGCTGGCCGGGGAAATGTTTTAAATAATTAATAATAATAATAATAATTTTTATTTTAGTAATTTGTACATTTAAGTTTACAAATTTCTAATTATAATATTTCATGTTCACTATATTTTTTCAAGTTTTATGTAGCTCCTACAATACATCTTGAACTTTCTAATTGGTATGGACTTTAAAGCTTCTGGTAGTGTGTTATATTAGGTTTGTATGGGAGAAACATAAAGTCGATTTTATTTTTAAATTATAATATATTTATTTAATCAAAGTATGTACCATTACTATCTATGCACTTTTGCCATCTCATAGATAGTTCATCGATCCCCTTACTAAAAAAAACCATTCGGACGGGAATCAATAAAATCTTTGAAGGCGGTTTGGAAGTTTGGACTGCCCCATCGGAGTTGAATTTTTTTCCCTTGCAAGAAGTTATCCAAATTTCGAAAAAAATGATAATCTGTTGGGGCAAGGTCCGGAGAGTACGGTGGATGTCTAAGACATTCCAATTGAAGCTCCCCTAATTTGGTAGCCGTCTGTTGTGCAGTGTGTGGTGTAGCGTTCTAACGCGCGTTTGTTGATTTGCTTCACTCAATTCGTGAGGTACCCACCTTTCAAGCTTTTTCACCTTCCCGATTTGCTTCAAGTGGATTAAAACAGTTTTATCACTAACACCGCAGCCTGCAGCTAACTCGGACGTGGTTTGCGATGGATCCGCTTCCACAATAGCCTTCAATTCTTCATTATCAACTTTGGTCTCCGGCCATCCGCGGGGCTTGTTCTGCAGGTCGAAATTTCCAGAACGAAAACGTTGGAACCAAAAACGCACTATGTTTTCTTTTGCGGCACCGTCGCCATACACATCATTAATCCTTCGAGCCGTTTCTGCAGCACTGGTGCCACGGTGGAACTCGTACTCGTAAATAACGCGATATTTCAAGTTTTCTATTTTGTAAACTAAGTGACGCAAAGAAAAAAAAAAACAATTGAGGAAAAA
This sequence comes from Limnephilus rhombicus, assembly GCA_929108145.2. NCBI lineage: Eukaryota > Metazoa > Arthropoda > Insecta > Trichoptera > Limnephilidae > Limnephilus > Limnephilus rhombicus. Next base: position 9,890,615 of record OV815280.1, on the reverse strand, counting down.
ACAAATTAATTATAATTTTCGAAACACAAATACATGAGTAAATAGCTGTATAAATTTGAATTTGGAATTCCTAACCAAAGAGAAGATATTTGAGATCAAAGTTGCCAGTACGGCAAAACGCCAATTTCATATGTAAGGACCTAATGTAACTTCATTCCCTTGTACAGTAAACTGTTCTGCGTATTCGCTTTGTCCTTTTTTGTAGCCTAATTTCCTTGCACGTCCTTGTGTTATATCTGTGAATGTCCTTGTTGTATACAAATTTATTTGAGAAGTATTTTGGTAACACGTTGTTCAATATTTTGTGTATAAATACCACCGTGTTCAAGGTCAGCATCTGTTTCACGGTTAACCAATTTAGTCCCTTTAACATTTTAATTATTTTTGAAAATCTATTTCGTCGATTATTAATTACAATAAATGTTTTACGAATGGTAGGAAAATGTAGTTCAATTTTGAACCGCTATCAATCGCAGAAAAATAAAAGTGGTCCATTTTTCGACCATAATCTTTTTTTATTTTTTTTTTATTAGCAAAGTTTTTTTGGTACATTTACATATGGGTAAATACATAATAACAAAAAATGTAAGTAACAAAAAAAAAAATCCCACAAAGGCGAAGCCTGTGTGTGGGTATTATATTATGTGGATAACAGTGGTAGTTAAAATAAAAAATATATATATATAAGCATAGAGTCTACAGTGATCAACATGAATGACTTCGTAGGAGTTTAAAAATTTAAAAATATATGTAAGATAAACACACAAATTAAAATATATATGCATAGTGTCTACAGTGATCAACATGATTGACTTCATACGAGTATAAAAATTTAAAAATATATCTAAGATAAACACACATTTACACCCATACTTAAATACACATGTACATACGAGTATATATATATATATATATATATATATATATATATATATATACATCCCGCTATCATTTCTGCGTCCTTTCATCAGATCGACATTACTGCGTCTACCTGAAGGACTTGATTTTACATAGTTCTAACTAAAGTATATACTATCTTTTCAGTGTTTGATTGTAGTTAGGTATTTAAATTTTTGAAAAACATTAATTTAAAAATATACAAAACGATAAAAACGCCCTTTAGCGTTCCACCAATCTGAACTCCTTTCATATTCAATGCAGAGAGGCATCCTGCGTATATTTACTTTAATTTGGTCCACAATGAAGCGTCCAATTATATATTCATTTTCATGTTGACGACAAACCGACGTCTTGCGACGTTGCCGCTTATTTGTTCAAGTTTTTGGTTGAACGACTGTATAGGTATTTATAGAATATGAAGGCGACAATATGTCTGGCCCATACGTCGCGGACTCTAATCAACCCGGCGCGGCGGCAATGCCCACGTAAAATTTATTTAATTGGTATGAGATTTTTTGAGACTTATCATTCAGAATTAAAACGTTGCTTGAAGTGTGATTTGTTATTTTTAGTGACTAGATCTATATTGCTGGGATCTTCCTTTGCTTCCTCTTTTCTCCATTTTGATTTCGCATCAGACAGTGATTACCATATTTTGGCTATATCAGTGGACTCCTGTATGGTTTTCTCATCAAAAACAGTTTTTTCATGTTAATTTTAAAGAATGAACTCTAGATATAAGTGCTTAATTATTACTACAACACGATTATCAGTAGAAATATTATGTGACCTATTAATTATAAAGAAGCCGCAGACTTCGCAAAGAGTCAAATTGGGAGGCGGTATGGGTACCGCTGCCCCGGGAACCATTTATTGGATAACCAACACCTCTGCCATAGGTCACCCCAAGTGGTTCGCTACGTTTGGTGAATTAGCGAGGGTGCCCTATAATGTGTAATGCTCATGTGGTGAGGTTTGTCTGGGTCTTGGCAACGGATGCGTCTGCCCACCAGCTACATAGAAGGCCGGTTCGGGAGAGAATGGTTGAGGGAGTCCCTTTGATTTTCCAGCCGTATTCTCTCGAAACATCGCTTTGCACCGCAGTGGGAGGGATGGATTCATACCCGTCACTCCTATTATGTCCGTCACTCCTGGACATACTGATCCCCAGATCCCTACCCACCGCTAGTATCCTTTTCCTTCCCAGAACTTCCTCTCCTTCTTCACCTAAAAAGTCCCTCCCAACAGCATCCCCAAAAATGACATAGGCCCTGAGAGGAATTATGTTAATAATTAATGAAAAATTAAATTAGAATTATAATTAGTTAAATATATATAGCGTCCCACCGAAACAGACCTTTCCACCGAAACCGAATCTTCGGTGTCTGTCTCAGTTTCGGCCGAAACCGAAACTTTTTTAGAATTGTTAAAAATCGATTGAATACTGTTATTTGGCTTATTTTTTTATAAATTTGGTTTGTTTTATAGAAGTAATTCTTTTTTCACATACTTAAATTATTGTTTTTATTTATTTATTTAATTTAACACGTGTTAACTGTCGGAATAAGTGTACAAAATAAGCCAAATAACAGTAAACAACCGATTTTTAACATGTCTAAAAAAGTTTCGGTTTCTAAAACCGAAACTGATGCCAAAACTAGATTTTTTTGCCAAAACTTGCCGAAACCGAAACCGAACCTTCGGTCGGTCACTAATTATTTATATTTTTTTTATTATTTTGAATAATATTATAGACCGGTCAGTGGTTGAGTGGGCATCGCGTTTGGGTCCCACCCAGGCGTTTCGTGTTTGATTCCTCGGTTGACTAAGTCCTCCGTCGTGACTCAAGCAACATTTTCGGCTTACTGTGGTGGTAGTGGGAGATTTTCAAATATTGTCGGGTTATTCGTTAACCCGGAAATGTTTATCTTTCTTTACAAAAAAAATTAATGCTTATCATGATTGACGATGCATTTTCGTTCACGGAAGAAACAATTTTAGGGGTTTTAGTGGCTTAGGTTTTTAACAACTAAATTATATGATAAATCCTTTAAAGGAAAGGGGAAAATAGAAAAGCGAAAGCATAAAACTGTCTAAACAAATAATATAATATGACTTCGGATAATAAGTAAATATTATGTAATAATAAATGACACTGTCCTTTGCAGAGAGGACCGCCAAAGAACTCGATCTTGGCACACACTCCTTGCCTCAATCACGTTAACTTTTAAAGCTCTCTAAAAAATATATATTATTCTTGAATATAATATCTAGACATTCCCCGTGCTGAAAAAAAAAATAAAATTCCCTCCATGGAAAAAAATCAGAAAATATGCTCCAAAAATTATTATAAACACATTGTTTTCAGTTATTTTACAAATTATATGTATGAAAAAATTCACAGTGTTTTTTTTAAATGCTGTTTAAGACAACCCCCATGACATTTTTGCTCTATTTTAAACGAGTCGTGTTTTATTAAACATTTTCACAATTTTTGCATCGACTTCGTCGCTTTAAATAAAAGCGCGCTCCTCTAGCACTCGTAATTTCAAATCTCTCCATCTTCTTCTTTTTGAGTCCGGTTGCGGCTCCTTACGTGCTAACTTTTGAGTGTCTGATTGTAGCCAGTCTATTTATGCCAGTTCTGAAGAATGAATTCTAAACATAAGAGGATTGAAAAAAAAATTGTCCAATGATATCAGATAATAATTAAAAGGGTTAATATTACTTCAACATTTTATCGGATGTACCATCAAGAGTTGTACGGTGTACACTTAGTGTACTGGTTCATGAACTTGACCTAATAATGAAAATTTTGTTTGTATTATATATATTATAAACAAATACATCACATCCAAACACTTGAAATGTGGTTCCTAGAACTCTATAATGGATTAGGAGGCCCGTTACGTAACAAGGGATTCATTCATTAATTTTGTCTTCTGGAATATTGCCGATTACTCTAATGAACGGTTCATGCCATTAAAAAGATAACGTTTTTAATCTACATTTTTGACAGCAGTGCAATATCTCTCAACGACAGCGGATACCTACTTATCGAGGACATCAATCGCACCTACTGTGAAATTCATCGTGTTCTACATTGCCGGTATCCGTGGTCGAGGTGTAAGGCTCTCGAATTGCAATCAGGAGGACACGGGTTCAAATCTCAAAGTCTTTCAAATCTACCTTCAATCCCGCAGCATGAATAGGTACCCCAATTGGGGATGCCATAGACTCACTGGCTCCATTGGATGAATGGTGGTCTTACACCAGAACGAACTGAAATTATCATCTTCTCTAGAAGAAGTCACAAATATAGCTACTAATACAATAACATATTTTAATTAATAAATTTTTGTAATAATATACGTATTAAATCAAATAAAATTTTATGAGCTCACGCCGGGATTTGAACCCGAAACCTCCGGATTGCTAATAGAGAGCTTTGCCCTCGACCGCGGAGGTCGTTATTTCCTGTCTTTAGGTTTTCTTGCACGTCTAAATTAAATGGAACCGGGTCTTTTCCCTATCATTACACACTTCACGTTAAAAAAATGTACCAATATTTTTAGTTGATTAAAATCGCCAATAGCCAATTCTAGTAGTTTTTCTCGATTAGTCTCTGAAGTTCACCTGAACGTTTTCGGTTAAGTAGGAGAACTTTGAAAAATACAATTTCTATCATTAGAAATATGCCAGAATACAGCATCACGTGCCTTGATTTTTAAATGTTAATCTAGCAATGAATTTCAACACGTTTTTCGAGTAAGAAGAAAAGTAACGTGTCACATAGCACTCTCCTTAGGGTGAATTGCCATAAACAAAAAAAAGAAAAGTAACAGTTTTCAAATTACTTGCAGCTTTGGCAGATTGGGTAATTATTACTACAACACCATTATCGGTAGAAATATTACGTCTTTTGCGAATCTTATAACAAAATTATAATTAATTCGGCGGGTGTGGGAACAGCCGCCGCAGGAACCTTTTATAGGATAACAAACACCTCTGCCACAGGTCATCCCAAGTGGTTAACTACGTTTGGTGACTTAGCAGGGGTGCCCGGGTTAATGGGGTGAGGTTTGTCCGGATCTTGTTAGCGGATGCGTCTGCCCACCAGCTGCATGGCAGGCCAAGTCGGGAGAGATCGGTTGAGAGAGCGTCTTTGACTGTCACTCCTAGACACATTGACCCCTAGATTCCTACCCAACCCCAATACCATTTTCCTTCCCAGAACTTCCTCTCCTTCTTTTTCTAAGAAGGCCTCTGTGTTTCCTCCTTCCTACAACATGGGTCTCTTCAAGACCAATGTTCATTCCTTCCTCTCCTCAAAAAGACCCTCCACACAGCATTCCAGATGACATAGACCCTGAGGGAAATTATTTTCCTCAGGGCCTCCTGTATGGAGTTAATGTAAAAAAAGACCCTCCACACAGCATCCCCAAAGATGACATAGGTCCTGAGGGGAATTATTTTCCTCCCAGGGCCTCCTGTGTTGTGCTAATGTAAAATTATATGTTAAATCTCTCAAAAGGAAAATCGAAAGCATAAAACTGTGTAAACAAATAAAATAACATGCCTTTAATAATAAATAAATATTATCTCACAAAAACTAACCAACCCGCTGTTTCCTCGCAGGGGTTCGCAGAGACGACCGCCAAACAACTCGGTCTGTGCATATGTCATAGTCAAAGGTCTGTATGCAGTCTCTTCGCGGAATGACTGGTATATCGGGCTAACCCCGAAATAAATTCCAATGTCGGCCTTTGATTAAAGTATTTTTAGCCAAACCTAGAAGTTCATAACTTTTTCACTTTTTCGTCAAACATCGAAATTTCATTAAATTGAGTTTTGACGTTTGCCTGACCAAATTAGTTTCTCCTAGGTTTGACGAAAATTCCTTAGTCAGTGGCCGAAAAACTTCATTTGTTTGGGCTTTGACTAAGACTTCAAGTCAGACCTGAGGATTGACTAGTCAAATCTAGGAGCGCCGGAGCTTCGAGAATTGACTATATCATACACACTCCTTGCCTCATTCACATCCATACATCGCTCTTTCATTCTGTCTTTCGACATTACTCGAGAATTCGGTTTACTCAATCATGCCATGTCTTTCTCGGGCATCCCCGAATTTTTCTACCATTCAAGTTCACGTCATATGTACATATAATCTCCTTACAACCTATCTTTAGATCATTGGCTCTACATGCCCAAACCATCTAAGATTCCTATTATTATCTCATTACACTCATCAGTCTTGCATTCTCTGTGAATCTCCAAATATTTCACATATATTTTTTACTGTCAAATCAGTCATAAATTGAAGAAAAAATTGTTTTATTTATTCTAGTTATTTGTAGTAAGTTTTCAAATTACTAATATATTAAGAACATTGATTTTATCTTGTTTAATAATAATAGAGTGGCTTGGCACACGATTAAGCATTGTAGGAATTTATAATCATGGATAAGAAAATATCTAATATTTGTTTAAAAATAGTAATATAAAAAAATTAAGTTGCTGATATATTTGCCGTACAATAATAATATAATCAAAAGCTAAATTTGAATGAAATCATTTCTTTTGTTATCCTGATTGCAATGTGCGATGTTTTTACTGTGAATGATCTGTATCAGAAGAAACGCTATTAAAAAGCGATGTTGCCAAATGTAGGAGTTGCGATACGCGAGTCAATAAAAGCCAATAAAAACGTATATTATGCTAAAAATATACGCTGGTCTACTACAGCGCCACGGCTCGCCGCTCGGTGACAAAACACTGAACTAAAATAGCATATTTCAGTTGATTTAGGTACCAAAACTGCGTCTGGCTTATTTTCGTTTTTGGACTGTATGAGGGTAGAGGAGTGGGGAAAACTTGAAATTACATGTGTTCAATCCTGCGTCCATATACCGGAAGCAGAATGACGGTCGGACGCAGGATTGAATGAAAGTGGACCATTAGAAGACGCAGCAATGATAGCGGGATGTATATATATATATATATATATATATATATATATATATATATATATATATACATATATATATATATATATATATATATATATATATATATATATATATATATATATATATATATACATATACATATATATATTTCCTGTTTTTATTCTAAATATTCAGAAAGACTCCACATTTTAGAAGCTGATTGAATTACAGAAAAAACTTATTCAGTTCCAAATTATTTTTTACCCAGATTTTAACATTTTTTTTAAGTACGTTCAGATTTTGATCCTTGCTGATGGAGTGGGGTATGGAATTGAATAGTTTTGGGGCAATGTAGGTAATGTGTCTTTGGGCCAGTCTGGTTTTGCAGTGAGGCACTGTGTACACGCACGTGTTATATCTCTGGCTAGAACGATATGTGTTTTTATTGAAATTGTTTGGACGTGTAAAAATATATTTGAGACATTGGATACAGTAGATCCGCCTTAGTTCTAGTATTTCAGTTTCTTGAAATAGCTGATTGGTAGGATACATCTTGGACTTCTGGTTCATTACCTTAATGATGGACTTCTGAGCAATTTCCAATGGTTTTATATGGTTATTGTATGTTCCTCCCCAGGCGATTATTCCATAGGAAATGGACGAAAGCACCAATGCATCATAAACAAGTTTCATGGTTCTTGTATTGACGATATTGCTCATACGTTTGAATATATAATTTAAGTATCTCAGTTTATTTACAGTTTTTTCTACATGGTAAGTCCATTTGAGTTGGCTGTCTATAGTTACACCTAAGTACTTGATATATTTTCCTAATTTTACATCTTCGCAGTTTGTGCATGTCGCAAAGTTACAATTAACATTATGGAACTTCAAGTTAAGATTATTTTTAGGGGATGACTTTTGGGAATTATAAAAGGGAATAAAAATAGTTTTATCATAATTTAGGCTAAGAAGATTTCTATCTAGCCAATCTTTGACTATTGCAATGCATTTGTTGGCTTTACTGATTGTATCTTCCCAAGTTTTACCTTGTACTGTGATTGCAGTGTCATCGGCAAAAGAGAGAATTTTACCTGGTATTACAATATTGCAAAGGTCATTGATGTAGATTAGAAAGAGAAGTGGTCCTAAGACAGTTCCTTGAGGAATACCATGTTTTGCTAGACCATAAGTGCTTAAGCTTGATCCTATTTTTGTGCGTTGTTGGCGATTTAATATATAGCTTTTTAATAACATGAGACTTTTGTTTTTAATTCCAATGTTAAAGATTTTCTTTAATAGAATTCTATGGTTGACTGTGTCGAACGCTTTCTTTAGGTCCAAGAAGATGGTTAGAGATTTAGTGTTAGAGTCTAGATTGGAATATATGTTTTTGGTTAAACTAAATACAGCGTCGTCGGTGCACAGGTTAGTTCTAAAACCATATTGATTAGCTGAGAGGATTGCCTTGGATTCTAAAAAGTTCATAATTTGTCGTTTTAAACACTTTTCAAAGATCTTGGATAATTGTGAAGTTAAAGTTATTGGTCTGTAGTTGTCTGTTTTACATTGGGATCCGGATTTATGTATTGGAATAATGTGAGCGAGTTTAAAATTATTGGGGTAAATGCTGTGTTTGATGCAGTTATTGAAAATGTGATGTAATGGAACGATAATATGTTTTTTAATTGATTTGATGGTGGTATTGCTTATGTTATCTGGGCCATTTGCAGACTTCTCTTTAAGGTTGTCAATTTGTCTTGAGATTTCAAGTTCTGTTATTTCTTTGAAAGTAGAAAGCTCAGAGGTAGTATCATTAGACTCTGAAAGGTCGGGAGGAATTTGATTCGAGTAAATACTAAGACTCGGGTTATTATCTATTAGGGTTGAGGCAATGTTTGTAAAGAAGTGATTGAAATTATTTGCGATGCTCTCAGCGTCTTCAATGGTGGTGTTATTATCAGTAATGATTTTTTGGGGAATTTTATCAACCTTTTGATTCCTATTTGAAATTTCATTTATTACGTGCCATGTTTTTTTTGAGTCGTTGTGAGCATTATGTAGTTGTGTAGAGTAGTATTGTTGTTTTCGTTTTTTTATGATTGTGTTTAGGTAGTTTCTAAATAAAATGTATTCATTACGTTTGGTGTGGATCTGTGCTTCGTTTTTGGTTGTGCAATGATTTTCAAGATTTTTGTAGATTTTGAAAAGTTTGTTTCTGTGTTGTATTGAAATTATCAGTCCACGTGTAATCCACGGCTTTATGTGCTTGTGTTTACTTTTTGGTGGTGTTATTTGTTCTTGACTTTTTAGAATATGTTTTTGAAGTACTTCGTAAAAGGTATTCAAAGCTAAATTTGGGTCATCATTAGATAGTACCGCGATCCACGATTCTTCGTTCAGTAAGTTATTTAGAGTTGAGTAGTTGATTTTAGTAATTGTTTTGTTAAAATTATTTGGATCAGCGGAGATCCATGAGATCGATGAGGGCAAGGTTGGAGTATGGTGGCCGTAGAAGGTAGGATAGTGGTCAGTTATGTCAATTTTTAGTGTAGCGGATTTATATTGGTAATTTTTGTTTGATTTAAGGAATATATGATCAAGGCATGTATCATTAGGATGATAAGGTCTGGTGGTGTTATTTATGTACGATAGATATCCTGTGGAATGCATAACATTTAGATATTCGTTCGCGGCCGGATTTAGTAAGGCGTTTTGAATATTTATATTAATATCACCCAAAAAAAAATGCAAAATCGAAATGGTTAGAGTTATTGTTTTTAATAAAAGTTTTAATTTCTTGAGTAAACAGGTTTGTAGATAAAGAGGGTGAGCGGTATGCCGTCAAAATAGAGTATTTTTTCCCTTTGGAGGTAAAAGTTGCGTGGGCAGCATTGGAATATTTGAAGTTTGGGTTTTCTATATTGATGTTGGATATGGAGTGTACATTGTAAAATATGGTTATGCCATCATCGCTCCAGTGGTTTTAATACGAATTGATCAATCAATCAAAGTTTTAATACAATCGCTCCAGTGGTTTTAATACGAATTGAACCATCGGGTCAGAAGAGGTTTGCACAATGCACATTGCTAAACATTTCTTCAGACAGTTTCGTGGACGGTTTGAAAATTCTCCAATCACGGATAACAATAATTAGTATGTTACCGTTGGTTATCTCTGTCGGTTCACGACGAGTTCATCGAAAACGAATTCATCGAAAATCAATTCATCGAAAACCAATTCATCGAAAATCAATTCATCGAAAACCAATTCATCGATTGATCAATTCATCGAATCGCCAATTCATCGAAAAAATATATTTTGTTGATATTTGAAAGAAATGCCGAGCGGACCGAGAAGTTAAAAAAGCATTGGTCAACCTAAACTAACCTAACCTAACCTACCCTAACCTAACCTAACCTAACCTAAACTAACCTAACCTAACCTACCCTAACCTAACCTAACCTAACCTAACCTAACCTAACCTAACCTAACCTAACCCAACCTAACCTAACCTAACTTAACCTATTTAACCAATTTTTAAATATTTTTTATCATCACTCTTAATGACCTTTCTGAGTTGTTTATGAGTTGGTTTCATTATAAGTCGTCTGGTTACCGTTCCTTAGATGTCCCTTTTTTGCAGTATCAGACAATCGGAAATCGAAGAGATAACCTATAAATTTTAAATTGTTTGACAGTTGCTAAACACGTTTAACTCAGTTAAACAGACCTTTTTGGGTATTTTATTTTGACAGCTCTAAAATATCTACAAAAAAAAATGTTTTTCGATGAATTGGCGATTCGATGAATTGATCATTCGATGAATTGATTTTCGATTAATAGATTTTCGATGAACTCGTTTTCGATAAAATTGCATTCGATGAATTGATTTTCGATGAACTCGTCGGTTATCATCTCTGTCACCGGACGCCGACGGCATATATGCCTTCAGGCATATCTTACCAATGGTGATGCTGGTGGGGAGAGCATTCTTGTTGTTGAACAAAATCAATTCGGATATCGATAGTTTTAGCATCAATAAAACTCTGCTTTTAAAAGGCAAGCTTTGTTGCTGTTAGTATAGTAAGTATGTACCTACTTATTTTTTTTTATTTCTTATTCTTCTTCTTCTTTCGTATGGTGGGGGGTCAGAGGGGGACATCTAGGTCTGCGAGCCAGTCTAGGGCCTCAGGCGTTGCCCTGTTGCCCTTTATTTCTTATTATTTAATTCTTATTTATTTAACTCTGCATTATAATGATGTCTATTAAAGCAATTAATTTAAAAAAGAAAACCCTTTAAAAAATTTTAATAATAAAAAATTGAATTGTAAAGAAAACAAAATTAAGGAGACGAGGTTTTGAAAGAGAAATTTGGCATTCGGCATTTGATATTTAGAATTTTGAATTCGGCATTCGGCATTCAGCATTCAACATTCGTAATTTGACATTCGGAATTCGGCATACATACGACTTTTGGCATTCGGCAATCGGAAATCTGTGTCACTCAAAATAAACAAAAATTGGAGGAATAACTTTAATATTTAGTTGCTCTGCATCGACTTACCTTACAAATGTATTGAAATTTGCCTAGTATTATATTTTTCCATCTTGCATGTATCTAGTTTCGATTTGATTTCGTTTTTGACTTTGTTTTTGTTTTAGATGTTGTTTTTGATTATGTCTTCCATTTTGTTTTTGATTTTGTTTTGTTTTTATTGTGCTTATTTACATGTTATTTATAATAAATAAATAAAAATAACATGTAAAAGCCCAGCCGGGTGTGAAATTCAAAATAAATATGGTGACCCCACGCGAATTCCGGTTATTCCTAGTTTTACGACAAGTTCAGAAAAATGTCAGATACATAAAACTTTAAGATAACGCAAATTTATGATTCATGGAACTATTTATAATACATATTTGCGCAATTTTTAATTACACGTCGCGAATGGCTACTATAATTACAATTAAATTAAACGTTATAAGCAAAAGTATAATAAATAATAAAGACGTTAAACGTTTTGGCTTTTGCATTGAGCAAATGCATTGACCGTTTGTGGTGGCGACAATTTCGTATTTTACTCACGTATGCTCACGTACAACTCGGCGAGTTCATTGTCAATTGTTTTTGCAAACAAACTTAAAAAGGGTAGCAACGTTTGTTCCGCAAAAGATTTAATACTGTGATTAGATAAAGTGCTTTTAACTTATTTTCTTGTTCATGTGTCATAGCTTTAATGTCTGGTATTGCGGTTAACTGCGTCATATTTATCATTTAGCAATCTGGTTTCTCAGAATTGTTTCGCGGGAAAAACCCGGAGAGCGACCAATGAGAACTCGTGGGTGGGGCGCCATCTTGTTTCTAATGCCAAAACGGCGCGCGGGAAAGGCCGCCATTCGGCGCATGCGTCGTTTGTATTTTCAATACTGCTTCTCCTCACGATGTATTCGATTTTCGACTGTAGGTCAAGCGTATTACTTGGCCATTTTAAAATAAAAGTCGATGCTAATAAGAGACAGTTTCGTTTGATGGCAAATGAGCTTTGCTATGTTTTCATTCGATGTGTACAGTACTATTTTGCTGAAGTTCTTAGAACCGGTAAAATAAGGAAAATCGAGTCGAAAACTATTTCGCTACAATTGTAATAGATTTTTATGATGGACTAATGGTTTTAAATTATTAGTAATTAAGTACCAACTTATTTCTAACGTTTCATTACGGAATAATAATTTTATTTTACATTGATCATTAAAAATAAATTTTAAAAAGTTATCTACTGCAGAAATATGAGTTTCAACGTGCATCTTTAATCACAATGTTTTAAAACACACATAATATTTATTTTTAGTATGTTTGAAGATACTCAAACTAATATAACAAAATACATGAAGGTATAATTTTTTTTTCTTTGTTCTTTTCAAAATAATAGTATAAATATACATATTTTTTAAATATCTTTTAATATATTATTTAAAATCAAATATCAATACATGATCAATCTAAGGTTTACTTCAATATAATGTATTAGTTTCCTTCAGCTTAGTAGGTACCTATCCATTATTTGTAAGAAACGTTAGGGTTTATTTTATGTGAACACCTCACAAGAGTCCTCTGGAAGTAGTGTCTAAAGCAAAAGCCATTTAAAGCACCGTTTGAATTCTGAATGGTGATCTCACACCGGGACGATACTGAGAGTATCTTCCACTCTGGAACGTGCCGTTAATATGCTATATACATTTTTAATGAATTAAGTGTGAAAGAACACAAATTTATTAAATAAAAATTATTTGCCCACGCCGGGATTCGATCTCGCGACCTCCGGATTGCGAGTTAAGAGCCTTACCCTTCGACCACATTACATGTTCATTATTAATATTTGTGCGTTTCACTTGTTTCTTCGTTGTCTCTCGTGTCTCTTGCTTCTCTTTGTAATACTTGTTATTTGAACTTTACGTAAAGAAAATAATTTCCTTCAGGGCCTATGTCATCTTAGGCGATGCTGCGTGGAGGATCTTTTTAAGGAAAGTAAGGAGAGAAAGTTCTAGGAAGGAAATAGGCATGAGGGGTGGGTAGGAATCTGGGGGTCAGTGTGTCCAGGATTGACGGACGTATGGATCCATCCCTCTGACTGCGGTGCAAGGCGATGGTTCGGGGGATTGTGGTTGAAGAGGTCGAAAGACCTCCCTCAACCAGTCTCTCTCGATCCAACCCGACAGGTCGGCCGCCAAGACCTGGACAAACCTCGCCCCATGAACCCGGACACCCCTGCTGAGTCACCAAACGTAGCGAACAACTTGGAGTGACCTGTGGCAGATAAGATTCTCTCTGATAAGATTTTTGTAATTGCATTTACCTATCTGTGCATTAACTGTTTTTGAGTTTTTGTAACCGGATGGTTCTCACGTAAGTTAGAACATCGGTCAGAATAATAAATAAAATTTTTGCATCACATTACATCATTTTAACTAAAATAATAACAAAAAGAGTGTGCAATTCACCCGTAGAATTGTTGGTAGAAGTGAAACCTTCAGAAAAATAAAGTAAACAACAGGGAGATGGCTACAAAGCACCGCACAAAGAGGAGACCGATTATACTATCTCATTCTCTCGTAAGCTAAGTCCTATAGATGTATTTTTGTCTCTTTTTAGTGTCGCTCGCTTCCGTTTCATCAAGTTTCCAATTAAAACTCTGCCAAAGAAGTTTTCACTTCGAAAGTTGTAACAAGCAAGGCCTCAGTAACTTTTTTATTTATTTATTTATTCATCTATGTAAAGTATATTTACATTGGGTTTTTCGATGCCTGTCTCACTAGGATATACCTGTGTCGACACAGGTGTAGAGGTATATAAATGAATATCGTAGTTACAAGAATATTTAAGGTAAAATACATATTAATTTGAATAGAATTAAAACAGAAAGGTGATTGGAAGGGTGGGTAAATCTTTTAAAGAGAGTTATCTTATAAATGTTGGAGGATATGAAGTAAAGTAATAAATTCTGCCTAATCTATTTATGTAGTTTTATTTGACAGGATTCTATTATTTTTACTACATGGATATGTTTATTTTTTAGCAATAATTATTAACTATCTAAACATCATGCCACTCTTACGCAGTGGTAGGTAGAGAGAATTAATCCAAAACAACTCTGTTTTATTTATAATATTAACGCCTTTCGGCTTTTACGTAATATACCAAAGTATCAGGCAGTGGCGGTCCGTGAGTTTTCAGTGAGCGAAAGCGCTAAGATTGCAAGATATGACGTTATTGCCATTGTTGAAGCTGAAAATGAATTATATATAAATAACTACCCTCCGTTCGTCACCATGATGTAGGCAGCTGCCTAGTATGGTGACCTAATGTATCTTCTCAAGTAAATGTATTAATTATGTAACATGTACTTATAAGTGGTTCGCTACGATTGGTGATTTAGCAGGGGTGCCCAGGTTCATGGGGTGAGGTTTGTCTAGGTCTTGGAGGCGGATGACCAAGACACACTGAACCCCAGATTCCTACCCACCCCTTAAACCCTTTTCCTTCCCAGAACTCTCCTCTCCTTCCTTTTCTTAAAAAAAAAACCACCACTGCCTGAGGCCCTGAGGGAAATAATTCTCCTCAGGGCCTCCTGTGTGGTGCTCATGTAAAAAAAAAATAAAAAAAATAAAAAAATTGAAATTTCAACTTTTTGAATGACGATATTCAGGATTCTTTCAGTCAAGGGATGCGCCGCATCCACATACTGAAAGATCTTCATACAAAAAGTTGAAGTTTTGAAAAAAAAAATTTTAAGCTACAACAACATCAGTAATGTCGTATTTTTCAAATCTTAGCCCTCTACTTTTGTGGCTTATTGAAAACTCACAAACCGCCACTGGTATAAGGCACAACTACAACATGAAAAAGACAGCTCTAGTGAGTTTGTAAAACAGCAAGAAATAGAAAATGGAAGTTGAGAAAGATATGTGTAGATTACAAATCGAACAATAAACAATACAATATTGCAACAATGAAAAAAAATATTTATATAATAAAAATATATAATAAGAAATGTGTCACAATGTCCTTCACTCGTTGTAAAAACATTATAATTCACGATTATAAAATAAAAGGCGAAACGTTATCACGTGTAAAATCCGTGAAGGATCTCGGTGTCGTCTTTGATCCCGAACTGACATTCTCTTGCCATACATCGCAGCTCACTCAGTCTTGCTACAAACTTCTTGGATTCATCATCAGGACTTGTAAGCAATTTGATAACCAAGAAGCTATGCTAGCGTTATTCGATGGCATACTGAGAAGCAAGCTGGAGTACGCGAGCAATGTTTGGGCACCGTACCACCAGAAGTACATTGACATGTTAGAGCAAATCCAGAAGAAATTCCTCAGGTATGTTTATTTGCGGAAGCATGGAACCTATCCAAGGTTCATGCACCATATTGACTTACTTGAGGAAACTGATTCTGTGAGCCTAGAAACTAGAAGGAAAGCAAGTCTTGCTATTCTGTCTTTCAAAATTTGGAACAATTTCATCAATAGCCCATTTCTCTTGGGATGCTATGATTTATATGTACCAGACCACTACAGCCGAAGTCGACATCATGACTTATTTAAAGTACCGAACGGCAGAACAGACGTCTTGGCAAAGCATAGCATGACGAGGGGAGTGGTGCTGTTAAATGAAATTGCAAACCATTTGGATGTAAGTGACTGTTCTTTATATGCCTTAAAAACATTATTGAAAAGTCACTTGCCTAAATGCTGATAGGGTAACTAAATTGTATTGTAATTGGATTTATTCTGTTGTACAATAATAATAAAAAAAAATTAAAATAATGTTAATTTAGCACATACTCCTTGCTTCATTCACATTCATACATACTCTTCTGTTATTCTGACTCTCGACATGGCCAGGCTCAAATATTTGAATAACTTGATAGTGCTATATCTTTCTCGAGCGTCCTCGACTTCTTATACCATCGGATTATAAATATAATATTTAAAATAAGCCCATGGCAATAAAAATAACTTTTCCTTAAAATGTTTGATCATCTGTGAGTCACTTCACCACAGTTGGAAAAAGGCGAAACAGTTGTTAATAACAATTTATTACACATGTATCGATCATCCAATTGATAAGGCGGACATCTCCAAAAAATCGAAATTTGAGTTGAGTATGCAGTTATATGTAAAAGTGTACCTTCTGTCTGGTACAATATAAGATTACTCACAAACAACACCATCCACCATACCACCAAATCAATTATAACACAGAGAAATTTGAAGTGAATTGAACAAAATGTTAATGTTTTCTTGGTCACTAGTAGGATATTTCAAAATGTCATGTACCGGACCGTTATGCCTCCGGCATTATTTTATAGCAAATTTAACAGGTAAAACACAGGATAAATGTAAATAATATTTGATTTTTATTTTTAACTCCGTCAGTAAGACCTCAAATTGTAATATTTAATTAAATGAAGACAATATTAGCGAAACTCAATCGAAAATCTGGAAAATAAAAAATTAGAAAAATGCACCTCTGGGACCAGAGGTGCCAATATCTTTTTCTAATATTTTTTATTTCTTTTCTATAATATCTTTTTCTAATCTTTTCCTTTTTATTTTTTTTTTCGTTAATCGTGATTTTTTTACGATAAATTGAAATTAACGATATGTTTATAATCAATAATTAAAAAGTTTTCCATTTTCAAAAATCCCTGTTAGTTTAATTTGATTGTTTTTTACGCTGGAAGAATATTCCAAGAAATAAAAAGCCTTTATTATTCATTATTTAAAAACTCTGGGAATTTTTATTTTTTCACAAAAGGCAGATGACATTTTAGGTAAGCATCCCCACTATCTTTTGACATAGTCCTCGTTACGATCGATGCACTTTGTGAGTCGTGGCACAAGATCCTTCATTCCCTTGTGGTACAACTCCATCGCCAATATGTTCTCACCTCTTCTTCCACGTCCTTGTTGGTCTCCAAAGGTTTTCCGGTCAAATGTGACTTCAGATGAAGAATAAGATGGAAATCAAGTCATTGATTGCCTTTCCAATTCGAGAGTTGGGCGGTGAACCCATATTTCAACCCATAAAAGCCTCGCCTTAGTAGGGACAACGGTTCAAAAGACCCTAGCGCTTTCCACATGATTTTGCTCGTCAGAATTTTGGGCACCCAAAGAGCACGCACTTTGCATACGTCGAAAAAATAATTAAAAATAATTTTAAAGAGGAAAATAATTTCCCTCAGGGCCTATGTCATCTGAGATGCTGTGTTGCGGGTCTTTTTGAGGAGAGGAAGGAATGAACATTGGTCTTGAAGAAATCCATGTTGTAGGAGGGAGGAAACACAGAGGCCGGCAAATCATTCCACAGCCGAGCTAATGAACACAATAACAAGTCGAAGAAGCGAATTGTGTATAAATGTATGGCACGCGGCACCGGCACCGGCACCGGTGCATAGTCGGGAACGGTGCGAAGGGATCAATGACTCTAGTTCCTCGGAGCATCTTCCGTTGTAATACCGGTAGAACAAGGATATTATAATACATTATATATTCACACCCAACGCTCGTGCTCTGAAGATTACAATCCAATTTCAATTTGGGAGGCGGGTATGGGTACAGCCGCCCCGGGAACCTTTATTGGATAACCAACACCTCTGCCATAGGTTCGCTGCGTTTGGTGATTTAGCAGGGGTACCCACCCCTTGAACCCTTTTCCTTCCCAGAACTCTCCTCTCCTTCCTAAAAAACCCTCCCCCCACAGAGCATCCCCAAAGATGACATAAGGCCCTGGGGGAAATTATTTTCCTCAGGGCCTCCTGTGTGGAGTTCATGTAAAAAAATCCGTCTGTTAAGATGGGAGAATCTATCAAACGTTTCTGCGCAGATCGATCGCAGGGTTTTTTTTCAGGTATTTTGGAGCTCCAGACCAGAGGTGGCTGCCAAATTTAACCGTGGGGCGCACTTATTTATTTATTTATTACACGCCCTGATGGGCTTTTACATTATAATTTATAAGTTGAGTAACAAACAATGAAGAAAATGGATGATTTGTACATGGTAAAATAAATAAAAGTTAGTTTTTTATTTCAAATATTTATGTGACTAGCATATTTTTTCCTTTTTGTCATTTCAACGACTGGTGAAATTGTGATTTTTTTGTATTTTTATTTTTTTTTGTTTTTTAATCATATTAGCTTACTATCACCCAAGACCTGACAAAATATCTTCCAGTTTCTATCTAACTAAAAATATTTTTTTAATCTAATTAATGAATTAATTAATAACATATCACCTTGTAACGGAAATAAATCGATTCTGTTTCCTGTGTGAAAGGATAATACCCTTGTGAATCATAAAACGTTTCCTATTTGTCATCGAACCAGTCACGGTCCTGAAACACGATAGTTAAATTTCCTTTGACATTTCATAATATCATAATATTACTGGGAGTGAATCATTTAGTTCCACCCACCCAATCGTCAAATTTAGTGGTTGCCAGTTCTGTTGGGTTGTCATTCTTGCGGTCTTGGGTGCAATCCAACTGAGAATCATACAACAAATTATTTAAGTTGTACTGGAAAAAAAATTGTGTAGTTCACACGCGATAACTTCTAGAACTGCAGAAAACTAATGTAGACAAGAGTGGGGAGGCTAAGAAGCTCAAAGAAGAGAACGATTATTCTATCTCATACTCGCGCAGGCTAAATCCTGTAGATGTATGTGTTTGTCTCTTTTTAGTGTCGCTATTTCTCGTTTCATCGTATTTCAAATTACAACAGTGCTAAAGAAGTTTTTACTTCATTCCCATCACAGCAACATTAAAAAAAATCAAAAATTTATAAAATAAAAGACATCTTTAAAAAGGTTTAATATTACAAAGATAAATAAATAATTAGTTTTCGTTATTTGTTTTTGGGGTGTTATGCCGTGTTGCGCTACCTCCTTCTTTAGCCAACGTTTCGGACAGCGTTGAAGTGTCCATCATCAGGGCAGATCCGGCAGATGTGTACAGACAAATAACGAAAATACTTTTGGCCGTAAAAATCTAAAAACGTATCTAAATAATTAATGTATATTTTTTAATCTCAGTAAGAAATTAATATCCGCCCCGGGAACCATTTACTGGATAACCAACATCTCTGCCGTAGGTCACCCCAAGTGATTCACTACGTTTGGTGACTTGGAAGGGGTGCCCGGGATCATGGGTTGAGATTTGTCCATGTCTTGGCGATGGATGTGTTTGCCCACCGACTGCGTGGCAGAGAGACTGGTTGAGGGAGACCTTTTGACCTCTCCAGTCGGACTCTCTCGACCCATCGCTTTGCACCGAAGTGGGATGGATTCATGCATCTGACATTTTTGGACACGTTGAACCCCAGATTCCAGCCCACCCCTCGTACCTCATTCCTTCCCAGAACTTCTCTCCGTCCTTTCCTTAAAAATACCCTCTACACAGCATCCCCAAAGATGAAATAGACCCTTAAGGATTTTTTTTCTTCTGGGCCTCCTGTGTTGAGCTAATGTAAAAAAAATCTTTGACTGTCCAAGTGTCCAACTAGGAAATTCTCGTTTTAGGACCGTCAAATTGGTCAAAACATTAGATCATAATATATACTATAGGTTCACAGCCGACAACATTTGCAAAAATTTGCCACAATATAAGGCAGGGGTAGGGAACCTTTTTGCCATCGAAGGCTTGGACGTTTGTGGTATCACCGGCGGGCCGGACATAGATTTGCATGTTATGACTTTTTCTGGGTTTAGTTATAATAATTATTAAAGATTGCCAAAAAAATTTCGCTGTTCGGAAGAATAAGAAGATTCCTTAACACAGTCTCCAGTAAAAATGTGTACAACGCAATCATTGTACCGCACATAAATTACTGTAGCAGCATTCTATTCTTATCCAACGACGGATTAATGAAACAAATGATAATTCTACAAAATAGAGCTATGAGAACTATATTGAAGAAAAATAGGTACACTTCAGTCAAGAAAATGTTGAAGGAGTTAAATATCTTGTCTTTTAAACAATTAATTACTTCAATAATGTATTGTTAATCTACAAAATAATCAATGGCCATACGTCTATTGAATTCCTAAGAAAAAATTATAAACTACAAAGTAAACATACACATGAGATGAGGAAAAGAATGAACTAAGACTCCCCTTTAGGAAAAAAACACAGTCAAAAGTGATGTACGGAGTATTGAAGATATTTGGAGAATTACCAGAAGAAATAAAATTGGAAGAGAGCATAAATGCATTTAAAATTAAATTGCGAAGATATTTGATTGATTTGGTATAGATATGTTATTTTAAGTATATGTATATATAAGTATAGTATTAAGACATAGATAACTATGTACTTATTTAAAATACCGCAATAAACAATAAATAAACATTAAAATGTAGCAGACACACTGTGAAAGAAAACCGTTCTCGCTTTCTGAGTATTTTTTGTAGTGCTTTCCGAGTGTGATTTTTTTTTTAGCTGGCTGCACCAAAAGAGCTCGCGGGCCGCACCAAAGAGTTTAGCAGGCCGCGGTTCCTCACGCCTGACATAAGGCAACATTAATAATAATAGCAAATAAAATGTCTACCACAATTATTTTTTGTTTTTTGATAGCAGACTGGCAGAAAGTTCCCGGATTAACGAATGGTTTGATATTGAATTCTAGTAAACTGGATGTAGTCTTGAAGTGTTTTTTTTTAGATATTCGATTAACTTATCTTCCTCGGGCGTCCCTGACTTCTTCTACCATTCACTTTCACATCATATAATCTCATAACACAACTCATTTCTTAATTCATCCGATCTCTAAGTCCAAATCATCTCTTTTGCAATCTTATTTGGCTAATATTAGCCTGACACATTTACCTCACTTAAAACAGATATTAATTTCATGTCTTTCTTGGCGACTTCGACTTGTATAATTTTACATTTAGTAATTTGTACATTTAAGTTTACAAATTTCTAATTGATAATAATATTTCATATTCACTATATTTTTTCAAGTTTTATGTAGCTCCTACAATACATCTTGAACTTTCCAATTGGTGTGGACTTTAAAGTTTCTGGTAGTGTGTTATACAACTTCATTCCCTTGTACAGTAGACTGTTCTGCGTATTCGCTTTGTCCTTTTTTTGTAGCCTAATTTCCTTGCACGTCCTTGTGTTATATCTGTGAATGTCTTTATTGTATAAAATTTTATTTGAGAAGTATTTTGGTAACGTGTTCTTCAATATTTTGTGTAGAAATGCCATCGTGTTCAAGGTCAGCATCTGTTTCACGGTCAACCAATTTAGTTCCTTTAACATTTTAATAATTTTTTAAAATCTGTTTCATCGAAGAATTATTCTCATTGCCCTGTTTTGGAGAATTTGTAACTTATTTTGTTCTCTTTCGTTACATAGGAAAAATTTACTTGAGCAGTAGTTGAAGTGTGGAGCAATAATTGAATTGTATATGGTGATTGCAGTTTTTCTAGAAATTTTTGGCCGAATTCTTCCAAAAAAAGATATCTTTTTGCCAATTTTCTTTTGGGTGTATTCAGCATGTCTATTGAAGTTTAGTTTTGAATCTAATATAACTCCTAAGTATTTCATTTCAGTAACATTTTCAATAATTTCACCATCAATTTTAATTTTGCTTTCACTGGATGTCTTTGTGGTTTGAGCTATTCACTTTGAGCTTTGTGCTTGAGATTTGAGCATCGAGCTTTTCGCTTTGAGCTTTTGGTTTACGCAAAGGTGAGCTTTGAGGTTCCTGTTTGGCCTTTGAGATTAGTGTTTTTATTTAGGCAGAGTTTTTAGAAATATATATTTTTGTAGACAGTAAGATTTCTCTTATTTTGAAGCAGGATAATTTGAAATTTGCAAATTTTCATAAAAAAGTATCAAAATACTGCTTTACGATTGGAAAAAGGAGATGGGGGGGTTTTTTGAAATCTCGCGTAGACAGTGACATTTCTCTTGTTTTTAAGGTCAGGTGTGCATAACTGTAGATACGTATTAACAAAATAAATCCTGAGACACTCTTATTTCTGCATACATTTTTAGAAGATTATAAACCATGATTTTGTGGTAGCGAACGATGTAGCTATTTTGAATCGCGGGATCATTCCCATTGGCTCCTTACACGCCAATAGCGATCCCTCAACATTTCCATTCTGTTCACAAATAGCTATTTTTTCGCTCCCACTTTTCATACACGAATATTTTATAAATATAAATTATAGTACGGATGTAAATTGTTTTAATAAACTACAGTGTTAAAAATGCTTATTTGATTTATACGCATTCATCATACCTAGTGTCCGACCGAAACAGGATTTTCTACCGAAACCGAAACCGAAACCGAATCTTCGGTATCTGTCTCAGTTTCGGCCGAAACCGAAACCGATTTTTTTTAGACATGTTAAATATCTATTGTTTGCTGAAATTTGGCTTATTTTTTACTTATATAGACAGATAACAGGTGTTAAATGAAATAAAAAATAATAATAGAAGTATTTTCTTCTTAGAACAAAATGTGTCAACAATCAACACTTAGATACATTAGTTATTTATTTATTTGCAAAAACAACATAAAACCAATACGTTGCAAAAGCAGTAAGAAGAGATACTAAATACATTTATAGTTAATTTAGTTAAAACTTAAGTGCTATTTCACTCTTAAAATCTTTGTAGGATATGTGGAAAATGTCCAGATTTCCTGTGAGGCAGTTAATTAACCTGCTTCAATAAAGGAAGGACCTCATTAATTGAGTATTTTGCTGATGGTGGCGAGTGACAAACGAGCCACGAACTCACCCGAAGTCGCGTGATAATTGACGAACCCAGAGTTTTGGTGTGGCCGAAGGTTCGGCAGGTTTTCTGCCGAAACCGAAACTGATGCCGAAACTAGATTTTTTTGTCGAAACTTGCCAATACCGAAACCGAAACCGAACCTTTGGTCGGTCATTAATCATAACCCCCATAAAGTATTTGAGATTCTCAATAGAGGTACACAAACTTCCCACACCGATTTTGGTCCTGGGCGTGGGATTAAAGGAAGTTGATAAGGCGTTCCCACGAGGAAAAACTCCTATCAATCTTGCGAAGGAAGCAAAGTAATATTTTAATCTGTGGGGGAAATAGGTTAGCATTATTCAAGATTAAGAAGGAATGTAACCTTTTAAATTTATAATTGGTTTAGTTTACACCTACTCTTTTATCATTTGGCACGAGCGAAAGTAATAAAAAACATATTAATGAGTAGGTATATGACGGCCGGCGTGGTCTAGCGGTGATGCTCTTGACTCGCAATCCGAAGGTCACGGGATCGAATCCCGGAGTGGCAAATAAATTTTATTTGTTTAATTTGTGTTATTTCACAATTAATTCATCCTGCTAATAATATAAAGGTGAAAGTTTGTATGGATGTATGTACGTTTGTTACTCTTTCACGCAAAACCTACTGAATGTATTTTAATGAAACTTTACAGTAATAATATACAGTATACAGAATAACATACAGGCTACATATAGTTCTTAGCTCTGGCATTATGAAATTTGTATTAAAAAAAAGCAATAGGTGGCACGATTAGGAAGATATTGGGGGGGGAAGTGGGGAGGGGGAGAGAGTTGGGGAGGAAGGGGGTGGAAGGGTTGGAGGGAGGGTGGAGAGAGGGGGGGAGGGGGGGGGCATGGGAGTGGATGGAAGGGGGAGGGGGGGATAGTGAAGGTGGAGAGGGCGGAGTGGGAACTGGGGAAGTGGGGATTGTTCTTTTAAAATACAAAAATTAATAATGAAAATTTGAATAAAAAAATTGTAATAGGTGGCACGCGAGCTGTTTGAAAACTGTATGTACTGAGACTGAATATATGGAACGCGGGAGGTAGGTTTGCGGGACGGGGAGCGGGAGAGGGGAGAGGGTGGGCGGGGAAAGTGGAAGGGGAATGCGGGAAGGTAAGGGATGCTGTAGGGGGACGGGGCCGCAAGGAGAAAGGACATGCAGGGAGAAACAATTTATTTCTTTGAATAGGAATGTAGAAAGAGTGTATTAGACAGGACAACGTTTGTCGGGTCAGCTAGTTCACAATAAAATAACACGAAATTTGGGAAAATGTACATTATAAGAATAATGAAAACAAAGACAAAACAGAGATAAACGTAAGAAAATAGAAGTGGTAAAAAAATGACAAGTCAAGACTTTGTTAAAATTAAAAATATATAGGTATAAAATATCTTCAATTATTTAGTGACCGACAAAAATCATTTAGACTTTGGTACCAAAAAATTAAAGTCTTGACTTGAGTTGACTATTCTACACATTCTGGACAGTGGTGAATTATATCCATAATTAGTCGAGTGTTGGTTGATGAAGTTCATTATTTCTGAGTCTACGGTAAGGTATATTGAATTGGATGAGTTATAGTAATGTAGGTGAATCAATAAAACAATTTATAATTTTGAATAAACAAATGAGATCAGATTTTTTCCGACGGTCTTCTAAAGGAGAAAGGCTTAGAGCCAGGCGCGGCCGGTGCCTCAAATTATAGTTGGTTCACCAAGCCATTCATAAAAAACGAAAGGTTAATATTATATTTAAAAAAAAATCTAGACATCATGCATAATTTTACATTATTTGCTAAGTATCTAAAAATATCATGTAACTGTAATAGTAAAAATATCGTGCGATGTAAAAACATGCTGATGTCTAGAGTTTAATATAGTGAATTGACCTGCCAGGTAAGTAGGTATGTTATATGTATCTGTTTGTAAATTCAAATAATAAAAATACATATAGCCTAGGAACTCATAATAAATTGTACAATGCAACATAACTAAAACGGCGCTCTAGTAATTATCCAATTATTATAGAATTATTCTGGTGTCAATATTTTTAGAAGCATTTTACACTCCATTACTATTGATATTACATCTATTAGAAGATAAGTGGAAAGGGTGGGTGTGATATCCATTTAAAAATACTCAACCTTCCAAAGATAATAATAATAACGCAATAATCCAATAATAATAATTAACACACAAGAAACGTTTCACTCTGCGGCGTGGATCGCCAATATCTCCATTTACTGCCGTGACAACTTCGATCAATGGGTGACAAACAAATAATAATGTCAAAAAGGTACATCCCAAGGGCTCGAACAAGATAATGTCACACGAGACGCATAGCTGACCCTTTGACTAATGGTTACATTTTAGAAGAGAAATATTATTACTTAATATTATCTTGTTCAAACCTTACTACCGCTGGAACCAAAGCTTCGGAATATTTCCGAAGAATGCCGAAGCTCTTCGGGTCGGCCGTGCAGCGCACGGTCAGCCGATTTTTAGTATGACATGTTTCTGACGTTTTGAGATTTTTTACTACGAGCATCATTCAAATTACGGGGCGCTTAGCTCTGGCGCGCGGTTTGGCATTGTACCTACCTCGGTTCCTGGCTCCTAGCGGGTAGCCGCCGTAACTGGAGGGTGGGAACAATGCGTTTATTTGGCCGTAATACATTGTTAATTGTTAGATTGATAATTAATTATAATTAAATTTAAAGAATTGTGCTCAATTTTATCAATTTAATAAATAACCACATTACGTAGAAATACGATGAGTTGTAAAATGATGTTGAATTTTTTTGGCGGTTCAGCGCCCCATTGCACGTTAGCGTCAGCCGCGCCTGCTTAGAGCTAGTTCAATTTCATCATACGAATAATTGCCTCGCTCTAATTCTAGCCTCCTAGCAATCCCTTTTAGGAACCGATGTTGAACGAACTCAATATGACGAATATGGACAGCATAAAAAGAAGATAAGTTTTAAGATTTTCACGGCCAAAAGCATTTTCGTTATTTGTTTTTGGGGTGTTATGCCGTGTTGCGCTACCTCCTTCTTTAGCCAACGTTTCGGACATCGTTGCAGTGTCCATCATCAGGGCAGATCCGGTAGATGTGTAATTTTTAGTCGTGAAGTGTGTGCTTATTTACTTCGAAGCGATACCGTGCCGCCAGCACCACTAACTTTCACCAGTACAAAATAATCGTGACAAGCAGTGGCGTCATCGCCGCGGAACGGAATAGAAAGTTCATTAAAACGTGGTATTTATGCTAGCCAGCGGCAAGTCCGTTTGCGAGACGCCGACGGAAGTGGCTCCATCTCTTAATGAAATCTAAAATTAGAAATCACAATGGTAAGAATTTAAGAAAAAATAAAATAAAGTAATTTTAATTCTAGTAAAATTCATTTAATATTAATAGAGCAAAAAAACCATGTCTAAGTATACAGTAATGCCAGCTTGTGGTAAACCATTTTGATTTATATTGACTAAATTCGCTTTAACCATTGTAATTCTATTTCGTTAAATTCTTACCATTGTGATTTCTAATTTTAGAATTCATTAAGAGATGGAGCCACTTCGGTCGGCGTCTCGCAAACGGACTTGCCCCTGACTAGCATAAATACCACGTTTTAATGAGCTTTCTATTCCGTTCCGCGGCGATGACGCCACTACTTGTCACGATTATTTTGTACTGGTGAAAGTTAGTGGTGCTGGCGGCACGGTATCGCTTCGAAGTAAATAAGCACACACTTCACGACTAAAAATTACACATCTACCGGATCTGCCGGATCTGCCCTGATGATGGACACTGCAACGATGTCCGAAACGTTGGCTAAAGAAGGAGGTAGCGCAACACGGCATAACACCCCAAAAACAAATAACGAAAAAGCATAAAAAGAAGACCAAACAACATAAGCATATTCAAGATTGAGACCAGTACATCTTCTTCTTCCTTGCGCTGTCCCAACTCATTGCCTAGGTAGGCTGTTGGGGTCGGCTCTTCTCGTTCTCAGGTTGTAATATCTTCTGTTCTGGGTATCGCCTTCATCCAGGCCGTTTCTCTGAAGAATTTTGGAACATTGAGTCATCCAGGAGTTCTTCGGTCTTCCTCTGGATGACTGTCGGTGAAGCTCCATAGACATTGCCTGCCTCACTGTGTGGTCTGATGGTGTCCGTCTTATGTGTCCATACCATCTCAACTGTCGTTCTTCCAGCTTACTATTTATGTCTGTGACACCCAGGCTACCACGAATGCGTGAACTTTTGATCTTATCTTTTAGTGATACTCCTGCCGACCATCTAAGCATTCGCATTTCTGCTGTTTCAAGTTGCGTAGTGTAGGAGTTGTACATAGTCCAGCATTCGGAGTCATACATTATTGCGGGTCTTACAATAGTCTGATATATCTTTCCTTTCAGTTTTATACGCATTTTGGAGTCACACAATATTCCTGTTACGGATCTAAATTTAATCCATCCCACACCTATTCTATGGATGACATCCGCTGCACATCCTCCGTCTCTGTGGATTAGTGAGCCCAGATACTTAAATGAATCACAGTTGGCTAATGTTACTCCATCCAGTTGCATCGAAGGAGTTACAGCATTTGTGTCTTCAAATGGTAAATACAAATATTCAGTCTTTTTCCTGCTAATTTATAGACCATTATCCTCCAGGATCTTTCTCCACCTTTCCAGGCTATTCTGTAAGTCACAATGATTATCTGCTATCAGTACTACATCATCTGCAAAAAGCATAGTCTTGAGAATACTGTTCATTTCTTGGCTTGTTAGATAATTCATGACCATTATGAATAGCAGTGGGCTGAGGACAGATCCTTGGTGTACCCCCACTTTAATTGGAAATTTTAGTGATATCCCTGATGTGCATCTTACTTGAGTTTCAACGTTTGTATACATATCTTGTATGGAGAGCATATATCCTTCTGGTACATTGTGGGCTCTCAATGCCGCCCATATCAGGCTTCGGGGAACCCTGTCAAATGCTTTTTCCAAGTCTATAAATAATATGTGCAAATCTTTTTTTGCATCTCGATGTTTTTCAACTATTATTCTGACTGTTTGAATAGCATCTATTGTTGATTTTCCCGACACAAAACCGCATTGATCGTCGTGTATTTTTACAATATTCCTTATTCGTGTGTTGATAATTCTCTCATATATTTTCATGGTGTGAGACGTAAGCTTTATCCCTCTATAATTGTCGCACTTCCTAGAGTCTCCTTTATTTTTGTAAAATGGAAGAAGTTAACTCTGCCTAAAGTTTTCTGGTATTGGTTCTCCATTCAGTACTTTATTGTACAGAGTGCACAGCCATTAATGTCCTACTTCACCACATTCTTTCCATAATTCAACTGGAATATTGTCTGGCCCCACTGCTTTCCCCACTTTCATTTGTGATATGGCTACTTTACCTTCTGTTTGAGTGATTTCTTCAACTGGCCTCTGCACTGGTTGCTCTGACACTTGAGTTCTTCTTGGAAATTCTTCATTCAGTAATGTAGAATAATAATCTTTCCATCTTTGACATATTTTGGTTTCGTCTGTGATCAACTCACCGTCAGTGTCTTCTATGTATTTGGGTGTTCTAATTGATTTGGCCCCTTCTTTTTTTTCTGTGTGCTGCGATTTTGTAAATTATTTGCACCCCATTTGGTGTTTCTAGGTCATCATACAGCTCTTTCAATGCCTCATGTTATGCAGAGGTAACTAGTTTCTTTGCTGTCTTTTTGACTTGTTTATACACTATCCGGAGTTGCTCTTTCTCGCCATCGCACTTACAGTTTGACCAGTTTCTGAAAGCAGTTTTCTTCTCTTTTAGACACGTTTGCAACTCATTTGTCTACCACCACGATTCCTTCTTTATTTTCAGTTTACCCTTGGAGACTCCCAGATGTTGTTTGGCTTCCTGTAAACATACCTGTTCAAATGCTTTCCACATTTCAGTTGGGTTTTGTGTATCTTCTTTTTGGAGATTTTCTAGCATCCAGTTTTGGAGTTTTGATGTTAACTGTTTTCCGTTTTCTTTTGAGATATTGAACCACTTAATTTTGGTTATAGGTTTTATCTTATCTTTAAACAATTTATGTCTCGTTACATGTAATTCCAGCAATAGTAGGCGATGTTGTGTTGCAAGAAGTTCACCGGGGATAACTTTACAGTCTCTGTGCGTTTTCCTCATTTCGTTTCTACATAGCTAATAATATATTTGTGTTGCAGAATTTCCACTTTTGTAGGTTATGGGATGTTCTGGTTTCTTTCGGTAGAATGTGTTGATGATTGTGAAACCGTATGCATCTGAGAAATTTAGTAGCTCATCTCCTAGTTCGTTTCGCACTCCATATCCAAAGCCGCCATGGCTAGTATCATGGCCACTATTTGACTTCCCCACATGCCCATTCATGTCTGCACCCATCATGATAGCTTCATTTTCTGGAATATTTTGGATTAATTCTTCCAGCTTGTCCCAAAAACTGTCTCTTTCTTCTCTATCATATCCCATTTGTGGTGTATATGCACATATGATATTGTAAATAGCGTTACATATTACCAATTTTAACATTATAATTCTATCATTTGGTGCTATTACTTTTATCACATTTTTATGAAACCTCTGCTGTAGCACAATGGCTACTCCATTTTTGGTACTGCTTTCTCCGTAGTAATATAATTTATAATCATTTGTCTGTGTTTCCAGGTATCGGCACTTGTCTATATTTGTATTTTTCCATTTGGTTTCTTGAATGCACGCAATATCAATCCTACGTCTTCTCATCAATTCGGCCAATTCTTTACTTTTTGCTGTGAGCGTTCCCAGATTCCAAGTGATAGCTCTTATCTTTTCAAACCCAGAATTGAGACCAGTACATATTATAATAAATATCAGTAGGTACAATAAATACTTTTCATGTTGCTGTGTAGTTACATACATTATCGTAGAAATTTGCACAAAGGAGTTCAACAAGTGAATAATTTTATTGACTTATCTTTTAACTCCCGTTAAGTATACTTTTACATAGATATTTTTGTATATTTTATACAACGTAGTAGTAAAAATAAACGGGAAAGAAAAACATTGTTTTTCTGCCAACTGTCTTTCGCACATCCAGAGTTAAAATTTTTCACTATTTAAATCACCCCTATTCGATGACAAAAAAACGGATTAAAGCCAGCTAACATTGCAATATCGTTGAAATAAAAAAAATCTTCAACATTGGAGTATATGTTTCTAAAATTTTGGATTCGTCTTGTGGGCGTATAATATTGCGACATTGAAGAAGTATGTTAAGATAATATGGTAGAGACTGTCTTGAAATTATCCTGCCAGAACCATGGAACGAAATTAAATAGAGAAACTCTTTAATGAAATATAGTTTTCATCATATTTTCAATGAATTACGAGGGTCAGTCAATAAGTAATGCCTCCTATTTTTTCTGTATAAATAAAGTTAGTTAAGTGAAAATTTTCAATTTGGTTCTATTCCTCAAACCTTGTCCTAAAATCTGATGCAGTAGTAACTTTTTGCGTCTACAGGTGGCAGCACTGCAGTCGCTTGCAAAATGGCCGACATCGATGTTCGTAAAATGTAGAGTTCTGTGATTGATTCTCGACTGTAGAAGATGAAACGCAAAAATTCACATTCATGAAAGACTGAAAATGTGTACCATGATGCAGCAGTGGACGTCAGCACTGCTAGACGATGGGATCGCTACTGTAACCAAGCTGAAGGACAAACACCGCTGGCTGAGGAAAAGCGGAGCGGCGCAGGCCGTTGATTGCAGCGACTGCACTCATTCGTGGTGACCCCAGATGTCGCATTGTCTCCCTCTGAAAAGGCACTGCGATGAAGATTATTCGACAACTGATTTTTCAACAAAAGTTTTGCATGGTGGGTAGAAACTTAACCGGCCAGAATAAAGAAACAAGAAAAACAATGGCCTCACAACACGTGCAGCTCTTAGTTTTTGGAAAAAATTGTGACCGGAGACGAAAAATGGGTTCATTTTTTTAAACTGTATCAAAGAGGCAGTCATTGGAATGGCATCACACAAACTCACCAACGACAAAAAAAATCAAAACTGTGTGATCGGCGGGGAAAGTCATAGCGATGGTGTTCTGGATATGACCGTGATTTATGTGATAACTCTGTGATACATGCCCTTGTTAAAAGATGGGCCAAAGCTGTGGAAATGGTCGGAGATAATATTGAAAAATAGCAAATTAATCGTCAATAGTGTGGTTTTCAACCCCTGGAATTGCATTTTTAATTACTTAACACTTAAAGGAGAAAACAAATAGGAGGCATTACTTATTGACTGACCCTAATAGTTTCGTAAAACAATGCTGTCAAATTTATTTTTAATAATATTGAAAATAATGTGTAAATTGGCATACAGCTAATTTGAGTGTTATCAAATTAGGATATTTAAGTACTCGTATCTACCATACATTTTAATTGGCAGTAATCACGAAACGATAAAGAGCCTGAGAGGTTGACTGAGGAGATAAGGGCAAAAACGAGGAAAACGAGATTAATTTCAAAGGTTTTCCTCTCGTCGTATCTCAAGAAATAGGAAGCCACCGACCAAATAGGAAACTGGCAAAGTTGCTTGGAAGACGAGATTACGCAATCAGCTTCAAGTTTTTCCTCTAAATATAATACATTTAATCATTAACGAACGCTGACCAATTAAAACATATTAATAATTCCATAACTTTCAGAGGGTGATTAAAGGATCTGATTTCCGGCGCAGCTTAAAAATTTAAACGACTTCCTTGATATTGCAAAACTTACACTATTGGAGCACTTTTTAAACTAGGTATTTTTAATTTGAAATCACACAAAAGTCCCAGCTTTCCGAAGTCAGTTTGACTAAGACATCTCCAATTGGGTATATAAGGAGGCTGAAGGGAGTGAGGAGGGAAAGAAAATGGTGGAAAGGTTGAAATATACCTGGCTTTCTTAGACTCAATGGGCGCCGAACCGGCTGAAATTTTGTACTCTTACTAAAAATTATGGCCATCGACAAAATCCGCAAAAGTAGCATCTGTGGAAAAATCATCATTCTTATGCAAGGTTTGGGGTTAAAGTTTGAAGGTCGTTTTCTCAAATCCTTACTAAAAAGTAGTGTCTCAAGTGGAATCATTGACAAAATCTGCAAAAAATAGCATTTGTCGAAATTTGAAAGCAGTTTTCTCAGACTCTAAAATTTGTGGTCGAAAGAGGAATCAATAACAAAATTTGTGAAAGCCTTTTCCTCAGGAGCAATGGGCGTACTGTACAGGGCCCGCAGATACTTTAAAAGTACACAACTGCTAACCCTGTACAAATCGCAAGTGCGCCCCACGGTTGAATTTGGCAGCCACCTCTGGTCTGGAGCTCCAAAATACCTGAAAAATACCCTCGACTCTGTGCAGAAACGGGCGGTCCGTTTGATAGATTCTCCCATCTTAACAGACGGATTGCAATCTTTAGAGCACAGGCGTCGGGTGGGAATGCTATCCTTGTTCTACCGGTATTACAATTGAAAATGCTCCGAGGAACTAGCATCATTGATCCCTTCGGCACCGGTGCATAGTCGGGAAACACGCCAAACGCGTGCCCAACATTTGTACACAGTTGACATTAGTCACATGAGAACGGGTCGTTTCTTCGACTCGTTCTTATGTTCAACAGCTCGGCTGTGGAATGATTTGCCGGCCTCTGTGTTTCCTCCGTCCTACAACATGGGTCTCTTCAAGACCAAAGTTC
Organism: Limnephilus rhombicus; assembly: GCA_929108145.2. Classification (NCBI taxonomy): domain Eukaryota; kingdom Metazoa; phylum Arthropoda; class Insecta; order Trichoptera; family Limnephilidae; genus Limnephilus; species Limnephilus rhombicus. The sequence goes on along the minus strand of OV815280.1, from coordinate 9,857,635 downwards.
ATTCCTTCCTCTCCTCAAAAAGACCCTCCACACAGCATCCCAGATGACATAGGCCCTGAGGGAAATTATTTTCCTCAGGGCCTCCTGTGTGGAGTTAATGTAAAAAAAAAAAAAAAAAAAAAAAAAAAAAAAAAAAAAAAAAAAAAAAAAAAAAAAAAAAAAAAAAAAAAAAAAAAAAAAAAAAATGGCGCCGAACCGACCGACATTTTATATTCTTACCAAAAACTATGACCTGAAGAGGAATCATTGACAAAATCTGTGAAAGGTATCTTTTGAGGAAAAGCCATTATTTTTACGGGACGAACTGCAAGGCTCGGGGTCGAACTTTGAAAACCGTTTTCTGAGGCTGTTTGGCGCCGAACCGACTGAAATTTTGAATAAGGAACTCCAGTGAAAAATATTCTGGCTTTAAAAAATATGTTCATATAGACCAATGATACTCAACCTTTTTTCTCTTCGGGCCACATATATGTATTTGTAAAGTTAAGCGGGCCGCAACACTATACTGGTATGACGAAAAAACCATCACCCCCCCCCCCCCCCCTCAACAAAGAAATATCCTTCTTTTCATTTGTCTCGAAGCACTCTCTTTTCGTCGACATTCTGAAGACACTCCCGCCATTATTCGTATTTAAATTATAACAAAACAATACGTACTAAGTAGGTACCTGACGAACCAGATTTTATGTATTATAATTAATGCGGTGGTTTCCAGAAGTGGCACTTTTATTTATAAATTATTTATTTGCGCGCGTACTTGTGTGTCAAATATTTGTTTTTTGGGAATAAATCTAGCGTGTGCAATAGCAACACTCTTACACATCTGCCCTGATGATGGACACCGTAACGCTGTCCGAAACGTTGGCTAAAGAAGGAGGTAGCGCAACACAGCAAAAAACCGCTAAAACAAATAACGAAAATACTTTTGGCCGTGAAAATCTAAAAAACGTGTATCACTCTTATACCAGATCATGTGGACCATAATGACAATCGTTTTCGAGTGTCACCATCTGTGCGTCAAAGTTGAAGAAACGAATCTCAAGATATACGAAAGTGAGATTTATAGATTTTTTTAAAATCAAGTTCCTGATAATAAAGTGTTTAGGGCCGCACACAAAAGCTTGGCGGGCCGCAGGTTGAGTATGGTTGATATAGACTATAGACCAATAAACGCTGATTCTGAATATGTAAGTTTTATTTAATAATATTGAACGCAGAGTTTTAAAAAAATTATTAAAAAGTCCATTTTTAATCGGGTCGTAAAAATACGCCGACAAGGTGACATCACTGTTCGACGTATCGTGACGTCACCGTAAAGTCATTGTATGGGAATGTATGATATGACACAAGCCATCGTATTAATTTATTCGTTATTTACATACTGTTTATAGAGATTCAGTTGTTGTGTTTATTGAAAAATTATTTAGGCCTAAATAATGTTTCAAAAATAAAGGTATCTCTTATTATTTTATCTCTATTATTGAAAATATTCAAAAAATACTGCACAAAAAAATAGTAATGCTATTTCTAGGGAGAATACTTCGAACAACGGAATTCAAAATGGCGGCAGTAGATCAGCTGATTGCCCGATCCTATACTAATTTTTCAGGAGTGATGACGTCACACGATTCACCAGACATACGGAGGTTTTTGGGGGTCTTGAAAAATTAAAACTTTGACAATTATTTTAACTATTAAAACTAACGCTAAAAATAAAAATAAAAATGATCTGCATTTTTCTAATCCTTGAGTTAAATAAAAAAAATTGAGAAAAATAAAAAAAAAATGGACTGGAGTTCTCTATTGTTACTAAAAATTGTGGGCTAAAGAAGAATCGCTGACGAATCTGTAAAAAGTAGCATTTGTGGAAAAGTCATCATTCTTCCGCGGCGAAATGAAAGGCTCAGGTCGAACTTTGAAAACCGTTTTCTTAGGCTCTGTGGCGCCGAACCGTCTGATATTTTGAATTGTTATTAAAAATTATAGTCTAAAGATGAATAAATGTATTGAAATAGCAATCCTATTTCAAGACAGGATGTTTGATATTGATTTGGCTGTTCAGAATGTGACCGTTCCGAATTTTATAAGCCATCAGCAGTACATCCACCGTAGAACTAAGGCTGCGGATACCCACTGTAGCAGATATGCACTAAGCCAAAGTAAACAGCCATAACTGCAAGGTTGGTCAACTCCTTTGACATGTATACGAAAAAACCCAACACTTTGTAGCTGATTTCCATCCATTCTTTACGTTTTATCAGTTTCTATAGGCCTACCGCCGATAGATTCGTCGTATAAATGATGCATATTTATGAAAGAAATAAGGAAACCTATTGTAGTTTATCATGCTTTGGTGGCATATTTATAAAGGGAGATTTGTGACCTTATTCATTGATACGTTTAGGAAGTGTGATTCATGTACTCCCTCGGAAAATATTACAAACGATTTGTAATCTAATTGTTAAATTACTGTTATAATTATGATCTCAAAGGAAAGATATGCTTATCGGAATGCAATTTCATGACGCAAATAAAATATAGTTACTAATTAGGCAAATAATTTTCAAATAAATATATTTTTTATCGTTGTAACAATGAATCACACAGCAGGAACCTTAACGGCATAACAACACGTCTACCCATTCTATTGGATTACTTATTTTAATTTAATTTAAAAGTTATTTAAATTGAACCTACCACAGATTACGTTCTTGAAAAAATTCTTAACGTTTTTGGTTTAAGTTAGGTCCTCCATGGCCGAGGGGTAAGGCTCTTGAATAGCAATCCAAAGGTCGCGGGTTCTAATTCCGGCTTATTACAACTATAATTTTATTTGTTTTGTGGCGAGCCAACTTACCTACCTGCGCTGAAATATTCGGCATATCGTCGCACCTTACGGAAAGTACTGGAGAATTCAAATTCCCTGTACATTATTCTTTTAGAACAGCAAGCCAAAAACAAATGGTCCCGTTATTTTTACTTCTGTCACGCTCCGGTATTCCGATATTATTGTGAATTTTACTGCTTAGTAAAAAAACTATGAACAGTTAAATCTAGTGTTTTCTTTACACGTTTACGTAGCACGTCTGATTGCTACAGTTTGATTTGTTAAACTTCACAATTTATTAATTAAAAATAATTTATGGTATATTTGCGGCACGTTCCAGAGCGGAAGAAACTATCAGTAACGTCCTGGTGTAAGACCACCATTCCGAATTGTAAAGTTGCTTGAAATGGCTCTAGCCAGATCTGAATAGCCAAGTATTTCCCCACAACCCTCTTCCCCATCTCCTTTCCATCCCCACAACCTTCAGCCTCCCAACATACCCGAATAGGGGATGCCATAGTCTCACTGACACCAACCGGGAATTCAGATTCGTGTGCGGTATTCTCATGGAAAAATAAAAAGATTTATGTACTAGTAGCGACTGATTACAGGAGAAAAGGTGTAGTGTATGATATATATGTAGGTATACTCACACACCGCGCTCGTTCGGTAAAGTTCGGGATTCCGGAGTTTCACGAACGAGCACAGGGCAGTGTCCGGTACAGCTGGCCGGCAACGACCAGATCTATTGAGAGAGCTCCAGTAAACAGTCGCTACGAAATACAATATTACTCCCGACCATTATAATTCACAATAAACTTAAAGAAGAACTTACGTTGTAATCATTTACAATGTGGGCTAGTGAGCCACAGAATAAAAGAACATTACAGTAAAGCTATCGAATTCACTGTGCTAGAGCCCTGGTGAAAGACCACCATTCAGAATCGAAACGTTCCTTGAAACGGTTCAGACGTTTTTTTAGTGATTAGATCATATTTGGTTCTTCTCCACCTTAATCCTTCCCATCTGCCTATCTTACCAATCCCCTTCAGCCTCACAACATACAGAAATTGGGAATACGATAGTCTCACTAGTCCCGAACAGCTGAGAATCTTGTGCGGTATTCACATAAAAAATCATTTTTACAGTATCTTAGGATGGACTAAGGAATATTTGAACAATTAATAAAAGAAATATGAAACTTATTTCCAATTTAATCTATTTGACGGTAACCGGTTTCAGCTTTTAAAAGCCATCTTCAGACTGGTACAAATTTTTCTTAACCTACGGTTTATACATATAACATTTGGGGTGGGGAGAGGGGTGGTGTACAAGGATTTTAATCTATTAAATTAAATTATATTGATTACGTTTGTTCCTAAGTCGTCTTTGCCTGTCGAATTTCTAATTATTTTGGTTATTCCCAGTCGGCTTAATTACCTCGGGTTTGTAGCTCACTTCGGTAATGTTCGGGGAATACCTTGCAAGTATAATTTTATTGTTGTTAAATAGTTATGGTTATCGAGATGGTCCGGTGCTGTGTAGGGAACCCGCTTGCATAGCACGGTGTTAACTAGGCGCCCTAAAGTTTAAGTTTAGTACTTCGTTTATGCGAAATCATTAAGAAAATATACATGATTTTTATATTTGTGATGATATGAAATTTTTGATTGATTTTTGAAGGAACACACTTTTAAATTTTTTAAGTTAATTTTAACGTTCTGTTAAAGTTCTATTGTGATTATTTCAGTTTTATGAAGCAACTGGCCTATAATCACATAATAATAGAACTTAAATAGCACTTATATAGAACGCGAAAATTAACTTTAAAAAATAATGAAATGTTCAATTTTTTTCCAACAACCCGTCCTTAGCTCCAGGTAATAATTAAATGCACATCAGAAATCTATAATAATTATAAGCAGCATTTCATTCGAATTGGTTGACTTACCAATACCCATTATCCATTACTGTTCATGTTCATGTGGTGATATTGAAAACAACACGAAAAAACTTCGAAGAATTTTGCTTAAATTAGTATTTAGGAAAATCCCAAACATTTCAAGAAAATACCAATGCATAAATCTAAAATCGATAATGTTATTTCAAACGGTGAAGAAAACAAAAACAAAAAACATTGTTCATGTGGTAGTGTCCGTCCATGCATTAATCGTGATTTTTCTTGTTGGGCGAAGCTCCCGATTTCATACAGAAAACACTACAAGTATGCTATGCTTTTTGCCGGACAAATATTTTTAAGGAGTAAATGGACGATTTCAACGCTTTCCGAGGCAAGCACGAATAAAATTTACAAAATCAGTTTTTTTTGCAATTTTTTTTTACATTAGCTACACACAGGAGGCCCTGAATATTTTTTCCTCAGGGCCAAGGAAAGAAAGGAGAGGAAGTTCTGGAAGGAAAAAGTATGAAGCGTGGATAGAAATCTTGGGGTCAATGTGTCCAGGAGTGACGGACTTATGAATCCATCTCTGCGGTTTAAGACGATAGGTGGAGAGAGACAAGCTAGAGATGTCAAAGGGTCTTTCCAAACCGGCCACGCAGCTCGTGGGCACGCGGGTCGTGGGCGCGCCCGCCCCGGAAACTATTTATTGGATGACCAATTCCTACGCCATGCCCGGATTCATGAGGGGAGGTTTGTCTAGGTCTTGGCGGTGAATGTGTTTGCCCATCTACTGCTTGGCAGGCGGATCGGGGGAGACTGGTTGAGGGAGACCTAGCCTAGGCCTCCCCAGTCGAACTGTCTAGATCCATCGCGTTGCACCGCAGTGGGAGGGATGGATTTTTACGGACATTTCTATCACTCTTGGACACATTTCCCCAGATTTGTACCTACCCTTTATACATTTTCCTTCCCAGAACTTCCTCTCCTTTCTTTCCTTAAAAAGACCACCACACAGTATCTCCAAAGATGACATACGCCCTGAGAGATTGTGTTTCGCAGGGCCTATGTGGGGTTAATGAAAAAAAAACTAGATGAAAAAACCGTTCAGTATTCTAGAGCGCACCGCCCAACAGAGCTGCAGCATAATAAGTGTGTAAAAACCGTTCAGTATTCTAGAGCGCACCGCCCAACAGAGCTGCAGCATAATAAGTGTGTAAAAACCGTTCAGTATTCTAGAGCGCACCGCCCAACAGAGCTGCAGCATAATAAGTGTGTAAAAACCATTAAGAATTCTAGAGCGCACCGCCCAACAGAGCTGCCATAATAAGTGTGTAAAAACCGTTCAGTATTCTAGAGCGCACCGCCTAACAGAGCTGCAGCATAATAAGTGTGTAAAAACCGTTCAGTATTCTAGAGCGCACCGCCCAACAGAGCTGCAGCATAATAAGTGTGTAAAAACCGTTCAGTATTCTAGAGCGCACCGCCCAACAGAGCTGCAGCATAATAAGTGTGTAAAAACCGTTCAGTATTCTAGAGCGCACCGCCCAACAGAGCTGCAGCATAATAATTGTGTAAAAAATTCTGAAATATTTTAGTTTGTTAGTCCGATATTAAATAGACAAACAGAAAATAATATCGACGACAGAAAAAACGTCACAAAACACGTGGCCGGATTTTTTACGTGATTTTATTTGAACTACGAGTAAAATCAAACTTAAAATCAAAAGTAGGTTTCCTAGGTAATGTATTTCATTTATAAAAATGAATCCCCGTTTCCCTTGGTCACGCCATAACTTCAGAACGACTTTACCTATTTCATTAATCTTTTTTTAAAGTTTTCTAATACTTTTTAGAAGGTTCTTACGGAGAGAAAAATTAGAAAATTGCGCAGAAAATTTAATAATTTCAGAAAACTTAACGACTATTTTAACTTTGCAAGTTTGAGAGTTCGCGCGTTTGATGAAATTGAATTTAGCAGGCAGCTGTATTTTTTGTAACAAAAGAATTGTCTATGGATTTTTAAAATTATGGATATTTTAAATAGGTACTTATGTAAGGTACCAAATTTGATTGATTGCTCTTATAATATACAAAAATGAATATTTGTAATATACGAAAAATGAAAATTTGAATAAAAAAATTATAATAGGTGGCACGCGAGCTGTTTGAATACTGAACGTACTGGGACTGAATATAAGGAATGCGGGAGGGGGGTTTGCGGGACGGGGAGCGGGAGAGGGGAGTGGGTGGGCGGGGATGTGGAAGGGGAACGCGGGAAGGTAGGGGATGTGGGAGGGGAACGGGGACGCACGGGAAAGGACATGCAGGGAGAAACAATTTATTTCTTTGAATATGGCATTGCAACGCATGCCGGGAACCAGCTAGTACTACAAGAATGTATTATTTTAAATACGTGTTGAATACAATGTTGCGTTTGAAAATTTAAAAAAAATCTGCCAACGACCAACGGCATAACTTAATTATAATTAAAATACATGTTTTTTCAAATTTTAAAACTAGCTTTACCAGATATAATAGCAATCTTTTGAAATCAATTAACGTTTTTTTTTGTAAAAAAGAGATACGTCTAGAATACGATTTAGAAACGACAATTTGCTCAAATAATTGCCACAATTTTTACCTTCTCGTCTTTAAACTTACAAACGTTTTTAAAATGATTACCTCAACAAGAAAACTACGAAATTTTTCTCTCTATTTTAGTACATAAATTTACTACTATCACGGCTAGAATTACTCCGATTACACGACTCTCATTTCAAACAATTTCCTCAATTTATTTGACTTAAGATTGCTTTGACTCTAATTTCAAATGTCCCGAGGCTCAAAACTCTATGACGTAGCACAAACCGATTCACCTCTCGTATCTACAAATAATGTCTTGAAATAAAAAAGAAATCGATAAAAAAAATTAAACCAATTTACTAAATAAAGAGTTAGAATTTGTCGAAAAGCCCCATTTTTAACATATTTCCCTTCCCGCGCCCACTTTAACCCCTTCCCTCTTAGTTACCTCCCCCTCGCCCCCCACCAAAGTTGATAAGCTCCACCCCTCTTCCACTTTTCATTTAAGTAACTCTGGATTTTATTTCGTATATTTTATTCACCTCGATGAAGGTTCAGGTCGAACCGAAACCGGTTGGTCAAAAAATATAATAAAGTGGAATTAAACAAAGTTATTTTATTCTCATTATTATAATTATGTAAACTAACAAAGTTTACTACAAGTGAAAAATTAATATGTGTTCAAAAGATAAACCTATAGTTAAACATTTGGCGAAAATAAATTTATCATTATCGCATTCTGCAAATAATTTTAGTTTAATTTGGTTATTGATGATTGCGGTAACAAAAATTAAATTTTCATCTAGCCTTTTCTGAAAATTTACACACAAATTCTTTAACCTTAACGCAAACTCTCTGATGGTTTCATCCGACTGTTTCGTTATAAAAAAAATCACTCATAAACACTCTGGATGGATTTAAAATAACTCTCTAAATAAAATTTAATTTTCAACAAGGTATATTGGTTAATCAACTTAGGAAAATAAATATCGGTGACGATCACTGTCGGCGGTCAACGAATTTATCAAAAGAAATACTCTGCTTTTCAGGGATGCCCTCCTGTATCCCTGGTCGCTGGGCGTCCTCTTGATCTCTCCAAAGATCCTGGTGGTTCTGGCCCGGATGGATTGTCCCATTGACTTCCTTTGGCTTCTCTTGATGGTACTCTTGGTTTTATTGGCTTCACGATGGTACTCTTGACCTTCTCGAAGCCTACATGCTTTTCAAAAAAATTTCCTAACTCTCCAATGCCTTCTGATTTTCCGTGTTTTAAGTTTTAAGACAAAAATTTCAATGACATTTTTTACTTAAATAATGTCAGGAATCACCGGTTAAAGTAAGTGAGTAGATATAACCATACAAAACCAGAAAAATGACATTTTTTAATCAGATTTTAGACGTATTGACTCTTTTCCACAAAAAAGATAAATTGATTTCGAAAGGTTGTTCTTTTATCTAGTAAATATATGTTTTAAATTTTGAGAAAAAAATTGTTTTTAATATAATAAGGTCGTTGGCAGATTTGTTAAATTTTCAAAAATTATGTTGTATTATACAACACCCATTTCAAATCATATAATCATGCAGTAAAATAAATTAATACATTATCTGGTAAACGTATGCTTCAGAAATTCAATTTTATTTTAAATAAAATCATTGAAAAATATATTCGTACACGTGTTTCGTGACGAAAATCGGTCCGTTTGTATATTTATTTGCGCACTTACAAACTAATATATTTCAAATTTTTTAACATTCTTATTTTGCTTAGACATTATTGAAAAATAATTTTATTTTTATTTATTTATTTATTTATTGTTTCTTTACACTGTAGGTAAAAATGTTTACAATACAATTTGTTACCTCACTAGGACAAGCCTGTGTTGAGGTTAACAATAATTATACAAGTTAACAAAATAACACAAAATTATACAGATTTTGAAAGAACAATATTGTTGTATTTCTTACAGATTGAGATTAGATTATGGGTACCTACTAAACTGATGGCGCTAGGTACTACATTAATGTAGACTTTTAGGGTGACCACAGTTTTGAGATCTGATTTAAAATAAAATAAAATAAAGTTTTTTTTTTTTTTTTTTTAAGGATTAAGTTGTGAATAATAAATATATGTATATAATTTAACATGCTGTAGATTTGGCAAGAGGAAGATGAACAAAAACGGTTCAAACAAAAATAATATTATTTTAGCTTATATAAACATACTCATTTAGCTAATAATTTAGAAAGGACAAAGTAGAGAAAATCAATTGGCAATCCTCGACTAACACAAATAATTTAAGATCCTTCTTAAAAGTGTACAAGGAATTAGATGACTTTATATGTTCTGGAAGGCTATTAAATATGAGTGGAGCTTGATAAAAATAATTTCTTTGACCAAAAGAAGATTTAGTTTGAATTGCCATAAAGTTCAGACCAGAACCAATTCTCGTAGTACGAATTTGCTGTGTTCTTTCTGCAAAATTAATATTATTAAAAAATCTACAAAGCGTTTGTGTAATATATAACTGTTTTACGTTCATTACATTACATTCCTTAAAAAGTAAATGAGTTGGATATTTAATTTTTTTCTTAAACATAACTTTAAGAATCATTTTTTGGGCAATATTAAGTGGTTCTATATAAGTCTTTGGGCAGGATCCCCAGCACACAATATTATAAGAAAGCAGAGACTGGATTATTGCAAAATAAACAGTTTTTAATTTTTCTTTGTCTAGTATATGTCTCAGTTCTTTAAAGATATAGGTAAGTCTCCTAGTATTATTTACTAACATATTAATATGATCATTCCATCTCAAAAATTTATCTATTTTTACACCAAGGTATTTGATGCTGACTACATTTTCTAAAGGGTTGCAGTTACATGTTTGAAAACAATTGTGAATAATCAAGTTGTGAGTTTCAGAAGGCTGACTTTTACTTGAAATGCTAAAAGTGATAAATTTGGTTTTTTGTGCATTCAAAGTTAATATATTATTGTTTAACCAACTATTTACCACTTTTAAACCTATATTACTTTTGTTGAAAGTTTCATTCCAAGTTTTACCCTCAAATATTAAGGCAGTGTCATCTGCAAAACTAACAATGTTACCAGGAATATTCAGACTACATAAATCATTTATATAAATAAGAAACAATATTGGCCCAAGCACACTACCTTGCGGGACTCCAAAGGAGATTGATTTACCCTCGCTTAACATCTTATTTATTTCCACTTGTTGTGTTCTGTCACTAAGATAAGATCTGAACCAGCCCATTGCTGTATTATTAATGCCTAAAGATGATAATTTTTTAAGTAGCAATTCGTGGGAAACAGTGTCAAATGCTTTTGATAAATCCAAGAACACCGCTATGGCTTTGTTGCCATAGTCCAGCGCTCTTGTAACTTTGGTCAATACCTTTAAAACAGCATCACTCGTACCTTTATTTGCTCTGAAACCGAATTGATTGTCAGAGAGTAATTTGTATTTTTCTAAGAATGAAACTAATCTTGACTTGGCCAATCTTTCTATCAATTTTGAGAGAGTATTGAGTAAAGATATGGGTCTGTAATTGTTAACCTCTAGGTGATCCCCACCTTTGAAAAGAGGTACAACCTTAGCATTCTTACAATGAGTAGGAAATATGCCACTCTTAAAACTAAGGTTAACAATGTGAGATATGGGAGCAGCCAATACAGAAACATGCTGTTTGTATACCATGATACTTAAGCCATCAATACCACAGGAAAAAGACATTTTTAATTCATTTATCACTTTTGAAACTTCATAAATGCTAGTAGTTTTAAATTCAAAGCTCTCTCCTGAAAATTGAGTACAAGGTATAAAATTGTTAACAAGACACATTTCGGTAGTTTTATTTGCACTGCACAATTGTTTTGCGAATCTAGGACCAATATCACTGAAGAAGCTATTTACGTGATTAGTGATTATATTTGGATTCTCTTCCATTGAGATGATATTGTTATTGATTTTTAATTTTTTTATAGACACTTGCTCCTTTTGTATATTTACAGCCTCCTTTATAATCTTCCACTGTTGCTTGGTATTTCCATTGACGTTATCCAGTTTCCTTTTGTAATATGCTTGCTTTGTATATTTTATAATTTTTGTACACCAGTTTCTATATCTTTTGTAATAATCCAGCAGTTGAATGTTATTTGAATCTGCTCGACATTTGTTGTGTAATTTGTCTCGGGTTCTGAGACATTTAATAATTCCATTATTTATCCAAGGTTTTAAATATTTCATATTATGCTTTACACTTCGTACAGACGAACAACTTTCCACATGCATTTTTAAACATTTTATGAAATTTTCAGTCGCTAAATTAACATCTTTTGATGACAGAACTGACTGCCATGATTCTTTCTTTAATTTGACTTTCAAAAGATTGTTATCGATGACGGTTTTCAAGTTTTCATTATCTTTTGCTATTTTATTTAGTGTAAAGCTCATAAAACTCAGCAATATCACATCATGATCTGTTATGGCAGTAGTGAAGACAGCTCCCTCTGGTTCAAATTTAGATTTTACCATAATGTGATCGATGCAGCTTGAAATGGTAGAAGAAACTCTGGTAGGTGAAATTATGATTGGCTTCAAGCCATGAAAAGCCAAAAGAGAGAGGTATTTTTGAGTTTTCATATCGCTCAAATCCAAAGTATTAATATTTATGTCGCCACATAAAATGATCTCCTTATTTTTTATAGATGTAGAGTCAAGCAGTGCACTCAGTGATTCAAGGAAATTATCTATATGAGCCAGGGACGGAGATCTATAAACAGCTATTACACACAAGGTACTCGATATCTGCATTTTTAAGCAGTTTGCTCCAGGGAAAACAACTTCCTCAACAGTCACGTGAACATTTTGCTTTACATAGGCAACTACACCATCATTTTGCAAATAGTTATTATTTGTGTTCTAAACTGCGTATCCGGGGATGTTAGGTATATTGGTAAAATTTTTCAGCCAAGCTTCTGTAAAAACAAGTACCTCAGGACGATGCTCAATACTATCCAGCATGGTTATGGTTTCATCAAAGTTTTTGTTTAAACTTCTGACGTTTAAACAAAGTAATGAAAATTTGGAATGTTTTAAAAAGTTTTTGCAAGTTAATGAATCTGTAATGGTTAAATTAGATTCTGTATTATCAATCAAGTCAATGTATTTTCCAAAATCGATATCCATTTTGATGATGAAAATATTTTTCGGTTCCTTTCACTATTAAACTTCTATTATAACCTATTGAGGTCATCTTCGTGTTTGATTTCCCTGATTTTTTTGCCTTCTTCTTCTTTCATTAGAATTGCTCCATTTTTGTACCAAATATACTTATATTTTAATTCTTTTCCCTTTGTTTTGGCTTTCCAAAGTAGTTCCTTATAGTAAGGAGATAATGACTCTCCTAGGAATATCATGTTTTCACGATTAGAAATTATCTTCTTATTTGCTAATAATTTTAATCTGGTTTCTGGGTTTTTCATTTTTAGGATAATTTTTTTTGGATGTCCTGGTCTTCTGTCATATTGCCTCATTGCCGAGGCAATATCCTCTGAATTAATTTTGATATTAGCACTTTCTATCAGTTTTATAGCGGTTATTTTGGGATGTTCTTCAGTCTTTTCCTCAATGCCTGTAATTTCAATACAGTCATCAAGGTTCGACTGTTCCAAGCAAGCCACTCTGGTTTCCAGATGCTTAATAGTTTTATTTTTAATTGCCAAATCATTTTTCAAACGTTCAACTTCTCCTTTAACCTCATTCATGGAGTCTAAGCGGGTAATGATGTCGTCATATTTTTGACAAATAAATTCGGTTGGTTTTTGAAATTCTAACAATTTTTGGTCAATGTTTTCGAGAATTTGGGTTTTTATTTTCTCTAATTTTACATCTATGTAAGACGCAAATTTTGAAAAGCCATCTTCTTCTGTGCTAATGTCTTCAGGTAGTGTATTCATTTTGTTTTTGGATCTTGTGGTTGTGTATAAATTTTCCTGTTGTTGGGAGCCGGTTTTTTTGCTTGAACTCATGGTCACACTAGCAGTAGTTTGTATTGTATATTGGCAGAAATACCTAGTATGCGTAAGTACTGACTGAGCAGTAAAGCGAGCAAACTGTACGGTCAGTGTAAGAAAGATGGCGACGGTTTTGGCCAATCACAAGAGCTCCACCAACTGTCAAATATATTTCAATTCCACTGTCACTATTTTCCGAAATTAATTATTCGAAATTCACTTGAATAATCTAATTGTAATGTACAAAATTTATATCACCATTAATGTAGTGGACACTTGGGTGAATCTCGCAGTGTTTCGGATTGTATTGTTTACTAATTATACACAATTATGCGATGTTTCTTACGGATCACTTTTACTGTGTGTTATTTAGTTTTGGTAGGTAGGTGTAAATGTAAATAATAAATACTTATGATCAAAAAAAATAATTTTAATAGTTTTATCATCACACCTTTCAGCATTTTTGGATGTAGGTATAAATTAGCAAATTTGGAATGAAATAAAATCGATATTGAGTTATAATATTAAAAAGCTGGTACGGAGAATAATTAATCTTTCTCATTGGAACCGCTCTGTACGATCGTAAGAACATTTTTCGGATGTGGATTTTCGGCCGCTAGCTGGTTAAACGCTCTTAAGTCAAGCACGTTCCTTGACATCCTGTATAGATATACATATAGAACAATATATCTCCGCACCATCGAGAATTGAGTAAATTTGGTGGGTTGAAAGGTAAAAAGGGAATAATAGGAGGAAGGTTTGGAAGCGTAGGAAACTCCGTTCAAAGTGGTGACTAAATACGGCTAAAGTCATTTCAAGCTATTATTTTTGGTTGTTTAGTAAACTACAGCTTGAAACGGTTAACATTAACGGTTAAAATCAGGATTTAACGAAAAAACTGTAACCATTTTTTAAATATATGGATTTTCTTTATCCATTAAATCTACATTGATCTAACTGAAAAGTTAAGTGTGTCAAGCTCTAACCTTGCTAGGTGTATGATTAAAATGTGCATTGATTTTACGTTCATTCGGCATTCATTATTAATAATGTTTTAATTTATTCAAGAAATCATGAAAATGATTATTTTGCCAATTAAAATGTTAAAATTACTATACCCCGGCCTTCACTATATTGCCTACGTAGGAATTATTACCACAAAAATGCAACACCAAAAATAGTGGGAAAAATAATAGTTTTTATTGACAAGAGGTGTGACTCTTTTGATTATGACAAAATTATACGGAGATATAATTGAACAATTTATATTTAACTAGCAGACCCGGCCACACGTTGCTGTGGCTAACGAAACACAACGCCATTGCCCAATCTTTATAAAATCCACACCACCCGCTTGCCAGCTGCCCGCTGCCTGAATTGAATACTTGAATTTATCGGCTTTTCTCTATTATAATAAGCATGTATTATACATACCGCCAGCCGTTTTAAATCGCACAAAAATATGTTTTCTTTGAATTTCTCGGCCTTTCTCTAATATAATTTACGTGTATTATAAATATAAACATTCCTCTTCAATCACTCTATCTATTGGTGAAAACCGTATGAAAAGCCGTTGCGTAGTTTAAAAGATTGACGCGCACATACATTTTGAGCGACTTCATTTTATACTACGTAATGAAGTCATATTCACTTGGGTTTAATGTGTAAATAATTTTATACTGATTACTTATCTTTTAAATCAACAAAACATTTAGTATAATTATATATTAAAACTAGCTGATTCCCGGCATGCGTTGCAATGCCATATTCAAAGAAATAAATTGTTTCTTCCTGCGTGTCCTTTCCCGTGCATCCCCGTTCCCCTCTCGCATTCCCTTCCACCTTCCCCGCCTACCCTCTCCCGCGTTCCATATATTCAGTACATTCAGTTTTCAAACAGCTCGCGTGCCACCTATTACAATTTTTTTATTCGAATTTTCAATTTTCACATATGGCAAATATTCATTTTCGTAAATTATAACGGGGACGCATAGGAAAATTCACGCAGGAAAATACAATTTTTTCTTTGAGTGGCATTGCAACGCACGCCGGTGCTCGCTAATTATCACTAAAACCTTTATTACCGTACTAGATACCCTGGGAGTCTCTAAAAGATTATCAACGAATAGTATCTATAAACATAATGATATCAGTGATAGCACCGCTTTTCCCGCCGCTAGCAAATGAAGTAAAAACAAACGTTGTTATAAATTGGTGTATTATCTATCTATAATCTATATATATCAAAATGAATCCCTGTTTCCCTTGGTCACGCCACAACTTTAGAACGACTTAACCTGTTTCATTCATCTTTTTTTAAAGTTTTCTAATACGAAATTATTACGAAAAGAGAAATAAAGAAAATTGCCCAGAAAATTGGATAATTTCAGAAAACTTAATGACTTTTTTAACTTCCACACTTTGACAGTTCGCGCGTTTGATGGATGTGAATTTAGCAGAGAGCTGCTTTGTTTTTTTTTTTTAACAAAAAATTGCTATGGATTTTTAAATTATAGATTTTTTTAAATAGGTACGAAATTAGATTGATTGTTCTTATAATATACGAAAATGAATATTTGAAATACGTGAAAAATTACAATTTGAATCGAAAAATTGTAATGGGTGGCACGCGAGCTGTTTGAAAACTGAGTGTACTGGGACTGAATATATGGAACACGGGAGGGGGGTTTGCGGGACGTGGGAGCGGGAGAGGGGATAAGCGGGAAGGTGGAAGGGGAACGCGGGACGGGAAGGAAGGGGATGCGGGATTGGAACGACATGCAGTGAGAAACAATTTATTTCTTTATGGCATTGCAAAGCATGCCGGCAACCAGGTAGTATTCAAAAATATTATTATTCAATTTATAAAAACTCAGGGCTCACAAACTCCAACAGCTCGTAAGGCTTTGAAGCAAAGAATGGACGGTTACCTCGAGAGTGTTTTCTCTTGGGGTAAAAATAATCTCGTTGAATTTAATGTTTCAAAGACCCAATCTTGTCTGATTACGTCTAAAAGGGATCGCAATGAAAATCTAGTCTCTTTCAACGGAAGCAATCTTCCGAACAGGCCCTCCATTGATTTGCTTGGTGTAACCCTAAGTGACCAGCTCAGGTATGGGGGCTCCATCGAAGCCAGAGTAAAGTTAGCCTCCCAAAAACTGGGCATACTGTACAGGGCCCGCAGATACTTTAAAAGTACACAACTGCTAACCCTGTACAAATCGCAAGTGCGCCCCACGGTTGAATTTGGCAGCCACTTCTGGTCTGGAGCTCCAAAATACCTGAAAAATACCCTCGACTCTGTGCAGAAACGGGCGGTCCGTTTGATAGATTCTCCCATCTTAACAGACGGATTGCAATCTTTAGAGCACAGGCGTCGGGTGGGAATGCTATCCTTGTTCTACCGGTATTACAATGGAAGATGCTCCGAGGAACTAGCATCATTGATCCCTTCAGCACCGGTGCATAGTCGGGAAACACGCCAAACGCGTGCCCAACATTTGTACACAGTTGACATTAGTCACATGAGAACGGGTCGTTTCTTCGACTCGTTCTTATGTTCAACAGCTCGGCTGTGGAATGATTTGCCGGCCTCTGTGTTTCCTCCTTCCTACAACATGGGTCTCTTCAAGACCAATGTTCATTCCTTCCTCTCCTCAAAAAGACCCTCCACACAGCATCCCAGATGACATAGGCCCCGAGGGAAATTATTTTCCTCAGGGCCTCCTGTGTGGAGTTAATGTAAAAAAAAAAAAAAAAGTTTTGCCGTGCAATTATTATTACGCGTGACGGCTGTTTTGACTTTTGAAGGCAATATAAAACTGTAGTTAGGCCACTCACAGATGATATAGGTACACAAAATACAAAATAAAGGTCATTAATTAAATATTTTCATCAACAAATTCATTGTTTAATAATAACACCTACACACGTTTTAAAAACTCTTCAACAAAATGAAATAGGTAAACAATAATTTATTTAATCAAGTGAAATGTGATTAGCAGTTATTGGCTATCGGCATTAACGTATTTATTCATGCAAAATATATGCGGGCCCCCAACTAATTAACAATAATTCCAACTTGCAGTAATTAAATTTACCATTACTTTTTGCAAAAGGTAACTAGCAAAAAGTCATATTTCTGCCATTTGTTACTACTGCGGTTCAGTCCTAACAATAAATCGAAAGAGACCAGTCTTGAGTTACATCACTAGTGTTAGAGCTGTTTATTTTGCGGTTTAGAGTTGTTAATCGATATTTTATTTATTTTTTGACATTTTATTTAGTTGTTTTTGTATTTTTGAACTTACTGTTTAACTGCGTTTTTGACTGCGCTATGTTACGAACCAAAATGACACGAAAATTTTTCGGTGAGTTATATAAAAATAGTATAATTAAAAAATATGTACAAATATGTTTATTATCCTATGTCACATTGGAAAATATTTTTAATTTTTGACGGCCTCGATGGTCGAAGGGTAAGGCTCTCGACTATGAATCCGGAGGCAGCAGGCCAAAATCCACAATTAATTCATTTAAAATGCTTGTATGTCTCGTATAATACTCCTAAAATATATTTCCGGCTTGTTCCTGAGTGGAAGAAAATGAAATGTTGCTTTAAATAGCTTTAGCCGTGTTTGATAATCAGGTCTGAATAGTAAGGTACCTACTTTCTCCACCTTTTCCCAAAAAAATAATTATATGAATTTCGCGCTACTGCTCCCAATCGTCTGGAGCCAGTAGGATTATGGCATCCCAAGTAGGGTATTTTCACTGTATTTTTAATTCTAGAAGGGAAACACGCCAAACACGCGCCCAACATTTGCACATGGTTGACATTAGTCACTTGAGAACGGGTCGTTTCTATGACTCGTTGTTAAAGAGCTCGGCTGTGGAACGATTTGCCGGCCTCTGTGTTTCCCCCCTCCTACAACGTGGGTCACTTGTTTTGGGAGGAATGCTCTTGACCCATGTTCACTACTTCCTCTCCTCAAAAAGACCCTCCACACAGCATCTTAAAAGATGACTTAGGCCCTGAGGGAAATTATTTTCTTTAGGGCCTCCAGTGTGGAGTTAATGTAAAAAAAGGAAATTAAGAAAAAAATTACGTTAATGAAGATATTTATTTTGAAGAATGAATTTTCTGTGACGATTTAAAGAACGTCGCCAAAACGACGTGTTCGTTTGTTTCTTGAGAAATCAATGGAGTTAAGGGGCGTTCAAGTATTACGTAAAGCAATTTTTGAAGTTTGCGGACCCCCCCTCCCCCCTCCTAAACGTTACGTAACACCCAAGTGACAATTTTTACCTGAAAGTCACAATTAAGTTGCGCAACGTACTGAAATGTCGCTTAAATACCCTTTTTCTTGAAACATGCGTATATTGTTTATTTTATTTATTCGTATTGTTATTTATAAAAAAATTGGAAATTACTATTATTTTTATCGGCCTTGTACTCCTTCCGGATCACCACAATTTTACACTGTCCTACCTATAATATACCTACATGGTTTTACAACACATACTTTTTTTTACGCTAGCTCCACTGAGGAGGCCCTGAGGAAAGTAATTTTCCTGTGGAGCAACACTTTACTCCACTGTGATTCACAAGCTGACTCATGATGGAGTAAAACCTTTTTCATGTTCCGAATGCAGTTATACAAGTTCTCAAAGGGAAGATTTAAAAATCCAAAGTACGATTCACAGAAGAGAAAAAAACGAGTGTGCTTTAGACCACACGACTGAAGTAAAATCACTAACTTATATCTCCCTCGTCACGCCGGGCGATTGGTGACTGCCGTCTTACCAGCCAGTGGCGGTTTTATGTCATAATGACGTTGTACCTAGTTGGAACCATCTCGGAATATACGGTTTTTCAAAAACACCATGGGTTATATGGAGAGAAAGGAAACAACTTTAAAATTTTAAATTATTATATCAGGCCGCTTGCTCTCTTCGATAATTTAATATTTTTTCATTTTATTGATGAACTTAAATTAAACAAGTAAATTGTTTCTCTCTGCGTGACCTTTCCCATTTGTCCCCGTTCCCCTTCCGCCTTCCCTTCCTCCCATCCCCCCCACATCCAGCGTTCCCCCTCCACCTTCCTCTCCCGCGTTCCCCTTCCACCTTCCCCGCCTTCCCCCTCCCACAATCCCCCTCCCGCCAACCCCTCCCTTTACGTTCCCCCTCCCGCGTTCCCTCCCTGCCGTTAAACTACATGATATACATATATTCTTCAAACCACTCGCGCGTCTCCTATTGTACAATTTCCATAACGCCAGAGCCACAAAAACTTACCAAAGTTTCATCGCAATCGGATGAATAGTATAGGAAATAATTTAAAACGCCAGAGCTCACTATTATATATAGAAACCATCGCGGGCATGCGCACATCAAATACCCAAAGTTTCATCGTAATCGGACGAATGGTTTAGGAACGCATAAGGGACAAATAAAGAAACATACATTTTTTATATATTAGATTAACCACCACCATTTTAATTGAGACTATTTTAAAACATATATTCCCAATGAATTGATGGTTCGCTATATACTCGTAGCTAACTGTCAACAATTCTAAATGTATATTGTAGTTAATCTAACTTCACCAACATTGGCGGCAATTCCGATGACACACTTTATTTTTTAAGATACCCATTCGTGTTTATCTTTACAGTATGGAAATAAGTCACCACCGCTACCGAAGTATTACATTTTCATTGATTCAATAATTATTTCCAAGGGAACTATACCCGCTACATTGTTATTAAGATGCTCGAAGAACTCCGTAATGGCTATATTATTTCCAAGGGAACTATACCCGCTACATTGTTATTAAGATACTCGAAGAACTCCGTAATGGCTTTATTATCTCCAAGGGAACTATACCCGCTACATTGTTATTAAGATACTCGAAGAACTCCGTAATGGCTATATTATTTCCAAGGGAACTATACCCGCTACATTGTTATTAAGATACTCGAAGAACTCCGTAATGGCTATATTTTTTGGAGAAAAAATATCAATAATATTAATCTCGGTTGTGTTTTGCATTCCTACCTGTACCTAATAAAATGTTTTTAACAGAAAATTATTTTGAATTGATTTGTCGAAAAGTCATAAAATCTCATGACATTTATGGATATTCGCTAATTTTATTATAATTTCTTACTTGAAGTTTGCAGTTTGAATTAAGTAGTGGTAAGCGCTCAAAAAGAAGATGGTTTGAATGAGAGATATGTAAATTCGGATCTTAGAGGGAGCGCGATAATGTTAAAAACGATTATAATTAAGGCGCCGCTACCCGAATTTCTACCGATTTGTTACATGTTTCACAAACATTTGAAGTTTTTAAGCTCTTAAAAAAATAAATGTTATTTTTTAAGGTAATGTCTAGACGCGTTCCACGGTGAAACGCAAATTATATAAAATCTCCTCCATAGAAAAAAATCGCAAAGTATTCTTCGAAAATTATTTTTTCGTTTGTTTCAGTTATTTTACAAGTTATAGTTGTGAAAAAATGCACAATATTTCTTTAAATGATACTTAAGATACCTTCCACGAGATTTTTGCTCTATTTTAAACCAGTCGTGTTTTATTAAACATTTTCACAATTTTCGCATCGATTTTGTCGCTTTAAATACTAGCGCACTCCTCTAACATTCAATGTAATTTCATATCTCTCCATTTTCTTCTTTTTGAGCCCGGTTGCGGCGCCTTAAAGGTAAATTGTGAACATATTTAATAAAACACGGCTCGTTTAAAATAGAGCAAATCCTCTCGAGAAAGTCTGAAGTAGAATTTAAAGGTGCGCTGTGAAAATTTTCGTAAATTCAATGTGTTTTTTTATTTATTTTTATATGAGCTCCACACATGAGGCCCTGAGGAAAATAATTTTCCTCAGAGCCTATGTCATCATTGGGAAGCTGTGTGCAGGGTTTTTTTAGGGAAAGGATGGAGAGAAAGCTCTGAGAAGGAAAAAGGTATGAGGGGCGGGTAAGAATCTATGGGTCAGGGTGTCCAGAAGTAACGGACGAATGAATTCATCCCTTCCACTGCGGTCCAAATCCTGCTGAGAGTCTTGCTGGAGAGGTCAAAAGATCTCCCTCAACTAGTCTCCCCAGATCCGGCCTGCCACGCAGTTGGTTGACCCCATGAACCCGGGCACCCCTGCTAAGTCACCAAACGTAGCGCACCACTTAGGAGAAAATGTGTTTCAATAATTTTCGGAGCATACTTAGTGTTTTTTTTTCATGAACGACCGTGTACATGTGTGAATACCTTACTAATTAAGAAATGAATCCAAAATGTCAGATTTTTTTTCCTTTATTTTTAGGGAATTATTATAATATATTTTTTTTAATGTTTAATTGTTTGAACGACATAAAAATTGAAGTGATAGTTTTGTTAAAATATATTTATAGGACATTTAAAATACCTTCGGAAAACATCGAAATTCGTTGAGAAATTATAAATAAAACAAGTATATACAACAGATGAACTACTCTCTTTGACTGTATAAGAAGTGTATATATTAGATCTTTCCACGGACAATTTTTTTCAGTTTTTAATTAGTATTTTTTTCACATACACGGTGGTTCATCAATTAAATTAAATTTTCATTTATTTATGATATTTTTTAGTGAGACACCCAACTGTCTTACGAATCCACCCCTGATAAATAAATCAGATTAACATTACCTTCATTTAATCAGCTCTAAGGACACCGATGATAATAAATTATCAATCATTATAAAAAATGCAATCAGTCATCAGTCGCCCAATTAATTTTACCTGCAACGAACACTCACCGGGATCGGATTCAAAAGAAATATAACACCTATTCGTGTACGTCGCTAGTCGACAAAATAATATAACTGATTCCCAAATCAATATAATTAATTATTATTGCAATGAAAAACTATACTTTGTGCCTAAATGTATCGGTTTATAAAGTGACGTCAAGAATTAGTATTTGATATCGAGTTATTAAAACAGTTTTTTATTTGTGAAGTGTTAAGTTACCACTGTATTGTTTTCATAAAAAGTTATTTTGGGATATTTTATTAGTGCGTCTTTCATTGTAAGTAGACACGTATTAATTTTATTTTGTGAAGTGTGGTTATGTTACTCTAGGTGTTGTTTTCATAAAGGGTTATTTTGGGAAATAAATTAAATTAATTAGTTTTTCCATAGTATGTACATACGTTAAAGGATATTAAATATTGTATTTAGGTTTATATTACTAATTGATGTATTATTTATGTAAATTATTTAACGCAAATGTATTTTACCTTAAGAGGAACGGCTGTGTGACCATTTTCGTACCTTTTCGTAACTTAAATTTGGATTTGAGGCCAAAATACCTAACGAAATCAAATAATATTTTTTGAAGTGTAAACAGTCACAAAAACATACATCCATAGGATTTAGCCTGCGAGAGAATAAGATAAAATAATCGGTCTCCTCTTTGTGCAGTGCTTCAAAGTCTCCCCACTCTTGTCTACTTTCGTTTTCTAAATGTGTCTCTTCTACCGCGTGTGAACTACACTCTTTTCTCGCAAATAAGTTATTCGCTTGTCTAGTATGTTTATACTTATCAGTTCTAATTTTGAAAATTAAAAGTTCATTGAACTATTTTTTTTCATCACACAGGAATAATACAATTTAAAATCACGCACCTATGTATAGACAACCGAAATTAGAATCTATAATTTAAAAATGAATCACTAAATTTGTTGGTAAGCGCAAATCTCGAGAGCGGCTGAACCGATTTCGCTAATTCTTTTTTTAGAATATTCCTTGAAGTACGAGGATGGTTCTTACGGAGAGAAAAATTAAGAAAATTGCGTAAAAAATTGGATAATTTCAGAAAACGTTTGACAGTTTGCGTGTTTGAGAATGACATTTTGCAAAACAATGATGGAATTAAATCAGGATTCTATTTTTGAAAATCTGTAAGTTGATAAATTTATTTAAAGTAGGTACTCCCCTAACAGTTTGAATCGAATAAAGAATTTTAGATGTTTTAAATAGCTACCTATGTTAGGTACCAAATTTAATATACATAAAATATGGAAATTTGAACAAAAATTGTAAAAGGTGGCACGCGGACTGTTTAAAAACTAATGTACTGGGATTGAATATTTGGAATGCGGGAGGAGGGTTGGCGGGACGAGGGAGCGGGAAAGGGAAGAAGGAAGGCGGGGAAGGTGGAAGGGGAATGCGGGAGGGGAAGGGGACGCGTGAGGGGGGAAGGGAACTCGAAAGGTTGGTTAGCGGGACGGGGGAAGGGGGGGGAGTAAAGTGGGGAGAGGGAAGGTGGAGCTGACGGAATGGGAACGCGAGAGGGGAAGAGGACGCAAGAGAAGAAGGGGAGGCGGAAGGGGAACGGGACGAATTGGAAAGGACACTCAGGGAGAAACAATTTCTTTATTAAATGGCATAGCAACGCATGCCGGGACCAGCTAGTATTTAATAAAACTAGCTTTTGCCTCCGGCTTCGCTCGCATAGTATTAGGGGGGTTCCAGCTCCGCCTCCTCCATCTTCCCTATCCTCACTCCACTCCCCCCTCCCCCCTTTCCACTCCCACCCCTTACCCCTCTCCCCACACACCCCTTCCTCCCCCTCACCCTCTCCCCCCTCACCTGCCCCATCCATACCCGTTACATTCATTTTTCAAACAGCTCGTGTGCCACCTATTAAAGCGTAACAATCAAACACACGCAGTTTCACATTTATAATATTAGTATAGATTAGTATAATTTTAACTGTCAAAGGGATCTCCATGGTAACCAAAACAAATAACATAATGTCACCAAGCAACGCTTTGCTTTTCGTCTGGACAATAAACGTATAATAAAATAATTTCATAACGCCAGAGCTTATTCATAATGCCAGATCTTACCAATATACTCAGCCTATATTACTCGCAAATAATGTAGCTTTCTATTAGTGAAAGAAATTTTTAAAGTCCATTCAGTATTTTTTTGCGTGAAAGAGTAACAAACATATATCCATTCATCCCATACATCCACACATCCATACAAACTTTCGCCTTTATAATATTAATAATAATAATATAATAAGAAAATACACAGATTTAGGAAATGAGATTAAAAGAATTTGGCATTCTCAGACTATAAAATTTTTACCATTTGTTATTTCGGCTACTGGCATTATACCTAGGTCTCTCATTCAAAATTTAGGCATATTAGATTTGTCAAAGAATTTATATATAAAAATGCAAAATCAGTCATTTTAAATACATGTAGGATTACAAAAGATTTTTTAAATATTTATATTGAGTCATTTCAATTTTCAATTAGGAATTCCACAGAGCCGAACCCTCTGATATGAAAATATCTGGAGTCGGTGAATTATTTTCCCATTTGGTCTCTGGTAGGTTGACATGTTGTTCTTGTATTGTTTTGTATTTATAATACTTGTATAGTGCAATTTCATAGCATGGATTGACCAGATGATCATTTGGAAAGTGTGTGAAAGGGGGAAAATTAAACCCGGACATTTAAATCTGGTGCGTAAAATATAATATTTATTGAAGAAAAAAATTTAAGATTTATAACTACAAAAACAAAAAGTACATCATAAGTACAGTAAAAGTACAGTTTAAAAGTTGCATAAGTACAAAAGTTAATAACAGAAAACAAAATACAGTAGATACTTAAAGAATAGAGATTTATAATTATAAATTTATATTTCTCGTAACCTGCCTCACTAGGCTAGCCTGAGTTGAGGCAGTAATTTTACGTCAATTTATTATACTGTGAACATACCTATACTTATATTAGAATAAAATCACACAATACAATGGTTGCATTAATAATAACAATAACATTGGTACAATAATAACAGCATTGGTTCAATACTAATTTCGAATTTGAGCGAGTGCACCGGTATGCTCTATCATTATTTTTTATCCAAATTTTTATGTGTTTTTTTAAGTTTTTTTGTGAATCACATTAAATGGGATTAACGATTTTTCATTGTTTGTAACCATTGTTGTTGCTTTATTTTAATGTTTTAGTCGTCCGTGACTCTAAAATCAATAAACAATAAACATTTATCTTTTATAAAACGCTTTATTCAAAACTACCATTGCTTATGCGTTATTCGTACCTCTATTACATATTCTTTTGCGAGGTATACCAAATATTTAATACGGGTATATGCTATTTTATTCATTTTGTTTTAAATTATGTTATACAGGCTCAAAGAATTCGATTTTGAATGATTTTAGTGGCGATTTTGTATTTTATTTGCAAGTCAGTTCATAATTTTCCTTGGTAATATTCTAACATCGGTATTTACTTATAATTCAAATAATAAAACTTGTACAGTAAGGACACATTTTCTCTAAAAAACTAAAAAAAAAATTCATTGATAAGTAAAAATATATATATATTAAAATTATTGTTTTAACTTATCTAGCGTGATAATATAAATATAAATATAAATAAAATAATAATAAATTTGGACAACTTATATAGCGCTGTTTTTGCGAAAAATCCCCTCAAGAGCATTTACATTTGAGTTTTTATATTCCGGGATAAGTCAATATATGGTATTTATCTTTAGCGTTCCTCAATTTTTTTAATGTAATGACTGTCCCTCATTTTATATTGGAAAAACAAGTCGTAATTTTGAAATCTGATTCAAAGAACATTTAAGGTGTCTTAATAATAATATTTTTTCCGAGATTCGCTAACCATATCATTTAAAATAACCATATTTTTGAAAAAAAAATACGGGGTTAAATATTCTTCATTTAAACCATAAAGGAAAACGCTTAGATAACTTAGAAGCCTTGGAAATAAATAAAAAATCCCTTACAAATAATCTAGACTTGCTGTTGTCTCACAAACTCAAATTGAAATGTAGCAAGTAAGAAATACTCTGTTGTTTCCACTACTATCTTATTTCAAACATTGTTCATGTATGAGAAAGATACCTACTAACCTAACCTAAACGTAAAGATAGTGGTAGACAATCAAAGAAAGACTACCAGGGGGGGGGGTTAAAAATTGCAAAAAGTGGGACACGTAGTATTGGTACGTTCCCTTACAAGTTTCATCGAATACTGCCTCAAGCCGACTACAAAAGAAGGCCTTGGTTATTTAGAGGTGTCAATTGAACAAGCTTTTAGAAATGCACGTTTGGGATTAACAGTCAAATTTAATCACATCCGTTGAACGCAACAGGAAAAATGATCTGTACACTTTTTAGTAGGTACCTACACTACTCTTTTTCCATTACCTACAAAACAACCCATGATTTAAAATTTAAGAAAAAAAAAAAAAAAACAATTTTATCACCTCCGTTGGGTGGAATGTAGGGAATGCAATCTCGACTCGAGATCGCAAATTCGAGATCTCGCGAGATTAGAAATTACAATCTCGCGAGATCTCGGAATTTTCGGGATCTCGTTAATTAAAAGAAAATATTATTTGAAAGAAAACAAAAACCTTTATTATTTAATATTAGTTACTAATTAATACGGCTCAGTAGTAGTTGATGTTCTTCCGACTCCTCCATTCATTGATTTTATGTCAATTTTGTGGATTGACATCATATGGACGTGTAAACCTTTTGTAGACCCGGATGTGGTTTCGAGTACAGCTTTACATAACTTGCATTGAGCAGTCAAATTATTAACTGCTTTCTTGAAGTATCTCCGCACCGGTAAACGACTGCTAAACTCAACATACACTTGATCTGGATTATTTTTCGACATTTTAAGGTATTACCAACGTAAGAATCCAAAAATTATGTTTATTTAACTCACATAAACAATAAAAAACGCATAATTTAAGAAAAAGTAATGATTATAACTGCACAACTAAAATAAACAAATGGCTGCCCGCACGCACGCAAGTATCTCTTTCTCACTCACTCGACACAATTTTATATTATCTGTCCCGCTCGTCATCCGTCGCTAATATTCGTAAATAATCGGGATAGTTTTCTATCTTCGGTCGACACTCCCGCCCGACCGTCAGTCAGTCAGCGCACCACTCGCGCCCCGAGTGGACGTGTGTAGCGTCGCTGACTACTGCCGCCCAATCCCGTCGATCTCGAACTTGATCTCGTCATATTATGCTTCGGGATTGATCCCGAAAAATGTCACGAGATCTCGCGAGGTCGAGATCCCGTGAGTTCGGGATTGCATTCCCTAGTGCAATGGTCCACCATTTATGTAAGTAATAAAACTTATATTAATATCGTGATTTAATTTTGAGATATTATGCCGTGTTGCTCTTCCTCATTATTTAGCCAACGTTTCGGATAACGCTACGGTGTCCATCATCAAGGCAGATGTGTAATCGAATTCAGTTTTCGGCTTGCCTCTTTGAGATTGCTACAACGTGTCTTTATATATTGTTAAACGTCATTGGTCCAACTTAGTATCTTAGGGAACTCTACTTTATTGAGAAACCGACGTCAATGGAGAAAACCCATAAAAATAATTGAGCCAGAAATATTATTATAATATAAAGGTAACGCCGAATGTCAATAAATCAAATTTCAACAATAAAAACTGATCAGATGAAGATATCGATTAAAAATGTCCGAGTACATTGTCAATGTAAAAATCGCGATAAATTCATCACCTTGGTAGAGATATGCCTAATATCTTTGTATTGGTCTGATAACATGTTATTTGTTCATATAAACTAGATCGATAATAATTATCTTTAAAAATATCAAATTAAAGAGATCTAATAAATGTAATCATAAATCAATAGTAATCTAGGATAAAAAGCAACTATAAATTATGCTTGTCCAGTCTTTTTAATAATAGTGCCCCCGCGTGCAAAGTCGTATCTTCTCCAGACACTAAAACAGTGTTTTTGAAAAATTGACCTGCCAGGTAAGTCTGTGACAAATTTAAAAACGAATACACTTTTCGTATAAATAATAATTATTTATTTATTTTTATTATTAACTAGCTGACGCGGTGAACTTCGTACCGCCTCAGAATTAAGAAATGTTGTGTTAACTTTTTTACAACGCTTAAAAAAAATCATATAGATAATTACATACATAAATTATATCTAATATTGTAATTTTTAATATAGTTTCTCCTATAAGTGTACTTTGTATTAAAAGTTCAAACTTCTAAACACATAACCTTACATAATTTCATAACTTTATTTTGTAAATCTTATTGTAATTCCTCCATCTTGTTATCAGGTACATGTTACACCTTTCAATGCTACTAACATACCTACTTATCTCATACTCTGTAAATCTTAATATATTATATGTTACCAGGTTAATTCGGTAAATCCGATTATAATATATGCTACCAGATTACTTTTTCTACTTTGTCACAAAAAATGTATGTGTACTTATATTTATATATATTATATACATTTTCTTTATTACACAACCTAGTTTCAGAGAAAAATGAAACCTTTTTTTTGGTTTTTGTTATAATTAATTTTTATTATATTTTTAGGAATAATATGAACTAAACATGTCAATTTGTCTGTCCTGGAACGGGAAACTTTCCTAGTTGGACAGGCAAAGCTTCCTAATATGTAATTTGTACTATCCTTTGTATCTATCTATAATAAATAAATAAATAAAAATAAAATAAACTTATTAGCTGAATTAAATTCAGTTTTTTATTAAGTAAAAAATTACACAATGAAGCAATTATCGATGCGCAACTGTCCGTAATTTGTTTTTGTCAGTATAAGAGATGGCGTTGTGTACGGATTTATATTTTTTGTGATTTTCTTACTTTTCTACTTACTTACGGGATTTTTTTTTTAATTTTCTTTATACGCGTGAGGGAAATTTATTATAATTATTGTATTTTTCTCTTGAAGGTGCAGAAATACGTTTACCGTTTGTCTCATTTTCGACCGTTGACATTTAGTGTGTAAAAAAGAGGGGCAGCATTATATGTTTAAGAACAAAAGCAAAACAATCAGCGTTGTCATTTGACGTTTTTGAATTTTTGGAATTCACGCACTATTCAATATTATATTTAAATATCACAATATTTCTGCAGCTCTTTCAAACGATGAGAATTCGTTCCATTCAAAATTAATGAGGAGAAGAATTTTCTTAATTATTTTTTATTTGTGAATTTTTCCCATGAGTTAAAAGCTAAAAAGGATACAAATCCAAGAAATCAAAGATCATAAAAATCTTACCAGCCGTTCTTGAGTTTTAAATGGTGTAACTAACCCGTCTATATTTTATGTAAGTATTAAGATTTATAACTTAATGAGAAAAACCTTAAACTGTAATATTTAATTAAATGAAGACGGTATGAGCGAAACTCAATCGAAAATCTGAAAACAGAAAAATATAGGGTCACATCTGGGACTCGAACCCATAAAGATAGCAAACAACAACAAAAAAATCCTTAAAATGAAGATAATGTTGGTAGTTCTTAGTCAAAGTACGATACAGTTTAATATGACCGAATCGGATAGGGACTCATTAGCTCAGTTGGTAGAGTTGCGCCCCGGTAAGGCAAAGGTCCTGGGTTCAAGCCCCAGAGTAACCGTATCTTTTTCGGATTTTTCTATTTTCAGATTTTCGATTGAGTTTCGCTATTTAATTTTCTTCATTTAATTAAAAAGAATTATTATTTTAAGAGGAAATGTGTACCAAAATAAATAATACTTTTAGTAAAACAAAAAATGTATCTGCAGGAGTTCCACAAGGTTCCATATTGGGACCCACACTTTATATAATTTATGTTAGTATAATAAAAAAACTTTTCTCTTTTGTTAAACATTTTGTATTCGCAGATGATACGGCATTAGTCATATCACATAAAGATCTTAAATTGCAATTGAACTCATGCAAATTGACTTTAATCAACTTTGTAAATGGTCACATTCAGGACTATTAATAAATTCTAAAAAAACCAAAGTAATGCATATAAGATCACCTAATGCCAAATATCTATTTAATCCTAATATTATTTCTCAAGATTTTAATTGCATCCATAAAAATATTCCAACTAATTGTAAACGTGAAAGCCTAGAATTAGTTACGGAATACGTGTATCTTGGTGTTACAGTAGATTTTTTTTTAAATGGGACAAACATATTTAAAAAAAACCTGTTAAAGACTCAGATCAATTGCTGGCAGAATGTACTCATTAATTTTTTTCTTTCAATTGAAACACTAAAAATATTTTATATGTCACTGGCAGAATCTATTATAGGATATGGATTAACAGGTGACCAGACAACTCAGAAAGAAACCAACTCAGAAGCACCTCAGATAGGTCATTAAGAGTGATGATAAAAAATATAAAAAATTGGTTAAATAGGTTAAGTTAGGTTAGGGTTACCGGCTATTTTTAAATTATTTTTTCATAGCTTTTAATGACCTTTCTGAGGTGTTTCTGAGTTGGTTTCATTCTGAGTTGACATGGAACCGGATTAACAATATGGGGAAATACTACTATAACCAATCTGAAACAAGTCCAAGTTTTACAAAATGCAATTGAAAAATTATTAGTCGTCCCTAATATTTTCAAACAGAGACATGATACACCGTTGCTGTTTCAGAGTGCCAAAATTTTACCTGTTAAGGCGATACTATGGCACAAAATTATAATTCTGCATATATTTACCCCGCAACATAAAGAGAAATTTGAACATAAATACAGCACTAGATTCACGCGCAACGACGGGTTAATAGTTCCGAAATTTAACAATAAGTACGGACAGAGAACGTTTGAATACATTATACCGAAGATATTTAATTTATTACCTGACACTATAAAGCAATGTAATTCTATGAATAAGGTTAAATATATGGTGAAAAATTGGCTATCGGAAAAAAATATTTATATTGGTATTGATATGTGTGAAAAAAATTTTGAATCTGTAGATATAAGATGTAAATTTTAAATTTAAAAAATGTATATGAAACTAAAATATAAGCACCTGTTGACAAGCCAATTCAATTGGCTTAGCAGGACTTGTTTGTTGATTATATTATGTATTATCTATTCTTTCAATAAATTAAAAATATCATTTTGGTAGCTACTGCATCATTTTTCTGATATGATTTATTCCCGCTGGTACTGCGTGTTTCCGGGCACCGTGTACAGATTATATCAATTCACAGAAAACAATGTTAAAAACCGGGTAATTTTTTTTTTTAAACTGAGTAACCTTTTCCATATCTTTCTTTCTGTAATTTATACTTTATCTTTCAATGTAGGTACTCATATGATTAATTATCTAATAGGTATCTAAAATATGCTATTGTTTAGATTTAAACCCAGGACTCAAACCAATTATGGAGTTGAGTTACCATCAAAGGTTGGATTGCGATCCAAGAGTTGTCTGATTTGTTCGTTAGATGTCGATAGAATCATTTTATTTTTGTCCCTTTCTCACACAACAAACAAGGTAAATATAGATGTACGAAACCTTTATAAAAAGGCTTGCATCGGTAAAATTAACTTACTTCTTTACGAAAACTTGCACTAAGAATTTAAAATACTACTGAACCCTTGTACGTTGGGTGGGGAAAGTTATTGTCGTCAGTTTGTAAAATATTCAAATCATAACAATAAAAAATCAAGAACTTAAAGTTAAAACCAAAAAGTGCTTCATTTATAAAAAACCAGTCTACCCAAAGAAATTCTCCTGAGTAAAGACCTCCAATTTTTTTACAGCTATATCAATCTATATCTAGGTATCTGTAATCTAAAGGTATTGATTTTTTTTTAACCACTACTGTTTTATGTAGGTAGTTATGCTATAATACTCACTTACGCGCATACGGTTTTTTTTACTGTCTTATATTTTATGTTATTACTAGCTTTTTCCCGCGGCTTCACTAGCATGGTATTAGGGGGGTTCCCACTCCACTTCCTCCACCCCCCTCCCCTCCTCCCTCCCCTCTCCCTTTTCCCCCTCTCCATCCCCCTCCCCCCTCCACCTCTCCCTCCCCCTTCCCCTCCCCCCTCCCAATCTGCCTCCCCCCACCCCCTCTCCCTCCGCCTCTCCCACCCGCCCCTCCCCCCTCCAACCCCTCCCGCCTCCAACCCCTCCACCCCTTCCACCATCCTACTCCTCCATTGATTTGAAATAGGTACTCCTCTAATCATTTTAATCGAATAAAGAATTATACCTACATATCTTACTAATCGTGCCAACTATTGCAATTTTTTTATACAAAATCATAATGCCAGAGCTCTGAGCTATAGCCTATATTTTATTTTGATGTATTTTGAGTTATGAGTTATATTATTGTAAATTTTAATTAAAATCCATTCAGTGGTTTTTGCGTGAAAGAGTAACAAACATGCATACATCCACACACATCCATACAAACTTTCGCCTTTATAATGCAAAACTTAAATGCAAAACTTTGACCTTTTCCAGAAAAAAAACATCACTGTTTTTCGACTATTCAATAAATAAAATAAATTTAGAAAGAGTATCGGAAATGCGGGATCTTGGCATAATAATGGATGAGAAACTAGACTTCACGGTTCACATTCAACAAACTGCAAATAAGGGTATGAAAACTTTAGGATTTGTGTTAAGAACAATTAAAAACTTTGAATCGTTACAAATCATTAAACTACTGTATACATCCCTTGTTAGAAGCCTAATAGAATATAACTCCATAGTCTGGTCGCCCTTCTATAAAATTCATATTCATACTATTGAAAGAATTCAAAGAAAATTTCTACGTTTTGTAAATTTTAAACTTAACATCCCTTTAGAGCACATAAATTATCCGTCGTTAATGAATACTTTAAATATTCCAACATTAGAAAACCGACGAAAAATAAACGACCTAACTTTTTTATTAAAATTATTAAACTCTAAATTCGACAGTTGTGAACTCCTGCAATTAATAAATCTACATGTACCTACACGAACAACTAGACAAACATTGACATTTTATATACGTACATCTCATTCGAACTATGATTTACATTCTCCAATACAACGTTTGCATAGTCTTGGTAACAAATACTTAATCAATCTGGATGTATTTGACAATAATTTGAACTTAGCAAACTTCAAACGCCATATGTGCCAACTATTTATTTCTACCTATCCCGTAAACTAATGAGAACAACAATTTTAAAAATTACCTACTTTATGTCAACTACTATATTTTATGGACTATATTTTGTTTCTTATATTTTATGTTACCTGTATTTTGTTAACGCTTATATTTTATGTAACCTAAATTTTTTATTTTATTTTTTTAACCCTTATATTTTATGTAACCTATATTTTGTTTTTAAAAAATATTATGTTACTTGTATTGTGTATTGTATTTTGTAAACCCATTCTTTTCACTGTAATTAAAAAATGTACTGCATTCTATGTAAAAGCCCTATGGGCGTTTAAATAAATAAATAAATAAAAATAAAATAAATAAATAATATTAGTAGGAAGTGTGAACCTGTATGTATCAAAAATGCTTTGCCATTTAAAAAATAAAAATAAAATTATCACAAAATGCCTTTATCGGGGACATGGATGCGCCCACAATACTTCTACTGGTTTTACTACTCTTCGGTTTTGTCTATCAATACACTGGATTTGTGGCCATTTGTATCAGGAGTTCATGAGATATTGAAATGTGTGATATAGTATTGGTGTCCCCAAAACAATACTATTTGTCCTTGTCCCGAAGGTTTAATTTCTACACAGAAGTGCAATGGTCTCCGATTTGTGCTCGGCAGGCCGAAACTGAGAAGGTTAATTTTCGGAGTCGAGCAGAATTTAAAGTAATCATCACTGAGCTTATCCGTAAGAGTAGGCGGTGAATATTAAGCAAACTAATGTTGTTTTCAGAGGCGTAACGTTATTTTGTACATTCAATTATTTTTGTGGTATTTTCACACCCATTTAAAGTTTTATCTTTCTTGGAACGGCACTCTGAATTTTTGTTCTAAAAAATGTTTTGCAGTTCTAGCGGTGTGATGTCCATTGCACAAATTCGTATTAGAGAGGCTATCAGTGGCGCGTGGTGATTATGCACAATTAATTATTTTTGTTCTATTTTCACATTCACGCATTGAAATTTTTATCTTTCTTGATATTGCACTTTGAATTTTTATTCTAAAAAATATTTTGCATTTCTATTGGTGTGCTATTTATTGCAAAAAAACAAAAAAAAAGTATTTTTAATTTTTTTTTAATTTTATTAAAATTAAATTTGATAATGTTAAGTTCTGCAAGGATTTTTGGTGTGTAAGAACTCGATAATAACATTTTCAAATTTAATTGTAATTAAATTTTTAAAAAGTAAAATAGAGTTCTACGAATTAAACACAAAAACAATTAATAATGTATTCTTTTAGTTTGAATAAAAAATTTCAATTATATGTTTATAGTGCATGCACCGTAAAAAAATCAAACTTAAATATGATGAAGAAATACATTTTTTTTTTAAATCTCCGCCTTACTTTGAAAATCCTTAAATTGGAACTTGTTTATAAACTTTTATTTTGCTTGTAAATTTAATATCCACTTAGAAAGTATCGAAATTGTTACTTAGGGGGCGTTCATTAATTACGGAAGCTCAAAGGGGGGGGGGGGGGGCACAGCAAAATCTCACGTTACTTGAAAAGAATATACGAAGTGGCCCAAATTTATCTCACGAAGGGGGGGAGGAGGGGTCTAGATTGGAAAAAAAACTGCTCACATAATAGGCCACTTGTATCGATGTCATAACGACTTGGAAAAAATTGGATAGATTACGAAAATGTTAGTAAAAATTTTTAGAATTGTACAGTTTTTTTTTTTAATAAAATAAATCCATTATTTGGGCTCGTGATGTCACTACATGAAAATGTCCCGTCTCCGATAATGTTGTATTTGTTTTGTAAAATTCCGCACTGATTTATTTATTTATATTGTAACACTTTGATTTAAGGCGTTTAACATTCACTAGATTTATTGTTTGTTCTCTACGAACTTATCATTTGGTTTCACGTTTTGACAGATCTGATGTTACGAAGAGAACCTCGTACATTTTTAAACGACTTCAAAAAGGAGGAGGTTCTCAATTCGACTGTATTTTTTTTTTTTTTTTTTTTTATGTTTGTTACCTCAGAACTTTCGACTGGGTGAACCGATATTGATGATTCTTTTTTATTTGGAAGTTGGTGCTTCCCGTGTGGTGTCATTTTAATTTGGTCCAGTTCCGACAATGGAATCCATGAGAAAACCATATAAGTCTTAAATTTGCATTAAGTATGTGCGCGACAAATGGACGAATAACTCAATATCACGCCAACCGATTTCGATGATTCTTTTTTTATTGGAAAGGATGTACTTCAAGGGTAGTTTCATGAGAGTTTGATTAGGTTCTGATTATCGGATTCATGACAAAGTAACGAAACTCTTCAATTCTTAGGAGCAAATTAACGAAACTCGGCCGAATCTTTTAATTTGACCCTAATGTCGTTATGGTCAAATTATGTCTGTCTCATATGAGCAGCTCGTTTAATAGGTCTACCCATATTCAGACAAATTAGTTAGTGTACTTCAGATTCACTAAAAATCAAAAAATAAACAAAAATTTTAACAAAACAAAAAAACGACTTAAAAAAATGCACTAAAAAGTAAAAAAATAATTTCGTATTCTTCTACAACTTCATAATCAACTTACTTTATCTACTCATCAATATGTAGGTATGATTGTTATTTTTGGAGTCGGTGTCAGCAAAGGTACCCGGCCCAGCGTGTTCACTTGACAGCTCCCCTCACGCCGCGGCCCCGCTCTCGCCTCTCGCCTCGTCAAGTCGCTTGTGCGACACAAGCACATCTCACCTATAACTATGTATGTAGTTACAAACCTACCTTGACTGACACCGACTCCAAAAATAACAATCGTACCTACATATTGATGACTAGAAAAAGCAAGTTGATTATGAAGTTGTAGAAGAATACGAAATTTTTTTTAATACTTTTTAGTGCATTTTTTTAAGTCGTTTTGTTTTGTTAAAATTTTTGTTTATTTTTTATGCCTTCTGTACCGGTTTTAGAAGTGTAATGGTAATGGTGCTGATTTAACACAATCATTTTATTATTATAATTTACAAGTACAAGTATATTACATTGGATTTAGTCATATATAGATGTTGAACATTATAATAATTAATGATCCCAATAAGATGGATCAAGGAAAAATATTATTTATGAGATGTAATATTTTTAGCATGACTCGTTATTCTCCTCTGCCATTCGCGTGGAAAATGTTATTTTTTTAAATGGTTTTCGGCTATGTACTTATCGTTTTTTCGCAGCCATAAAATTATATCCAGTCTTTCCGTTTTATAAAAAATGGTCTGATTTTACGGCTTGAAATTTTCAAAAAAAGCCAGGGTTTCAAAAATACTGAATGTCTTAGAATATTTGCCTAAACCGGAATTTTTTTTAAATGTGATGCAAGTGGCCTATTAATGTACAGTGTTGAATTTTTTCGAAGATTTTGAAAATAATCGATATGCGAACAATTTAAAATGCATCACCGTTAGAAAAAGGAAAAATAAAATAAAGCAAGTCCTAACTGTTTCATTATTTAATAATAATATTACTAGAAATATTTGTTAGCAGAGAAAACAAAACGCTCTATTAATAAAATTTGCACATGAGTAGAATTCAAACACATTACATGACCAGTCTCAGGAAAAGAAAGTGTACAGGACACACTCGCAATTAATATTTATGTCATTGCGTCACACAAATCTTTGCACAAGATAAAAAATATTTAATTTAAAGATGAAAATCACATAATACGTATGTTGATATTATTACCTACGTCAGAAAAGATTATGCGTCAAAAAATATTGATTAAATAACAGAACCGAGTTATGTTATATTAACTATATTTTTTATCGCTTGTTTACTCTTATTATTGACAAAACGTGTTTGCTGAAATTTTGAAAACTTTCCATGAAATATACCATTTACCACAAGCCAAATTAAGATAGTATGCCTAGTTGAATATTTTAATTTTATTTATTCTATTGTTTTTGAAGATTTTTTACCATGCATATTTATAGGTACACTATAGAAAATAAGCCCCCTAAACCGCCGCCCCCTCACTGCCCCCTCACCGCCCCCCAAACCGACCGCCCCATTACTGCACCCCATACCGTCCGCCCCAACTTCGCCTGCCAATCCGACCGCACCCCCATTGCCCCCCAAACCGACCGGGCCCCCATCGCCCCCCAAACTGACCGCGCCCCCATCGGCCCCCAAACTGATCGCCCCCCCCCCATCACCCCCCAAACCATCCCCCCTCTTACCTTTCACCCCATTACCACCCCCCAAACCATCCGCCCCCCACCGCTCCCTAAACCTCTACTTTACTACCTGAAGAATCCACCCCAATCAGTAATCGACCTCTTCTCAACACCCTCATCCAGACCAGCGCAACTCTCACCTCACAACGTACCATTTCTCTTACCCCCCAAAGCTCCCTTATCCCTCTCTCCGTCCCCCAAATAGTGGTATTCACCCAGATGATCCCCCCCAGTAGTAAAGAAGAAAAAAAAAACACCAAACAATTCCTCCGAAATGATCCCCCCCCCCATATTGCAGCCAAGTCCCATGCAAATAGTTAACACCTAAACTCATTTTTTTACAAACATAATTAATATAAACTCACGATGAAAGAGAAAGGGGCCTTATTGGCCCGGAACTCTGTGCGCCAGTATTTCAAAAGTCAAAAGTAATACCTTTGCTAACCATGTTTCCTCATTTTGACTCCTTCCACTCTCCCTCTCCAAATCTTAATCATGACTTCCCCCACCTAAGAATATATGCAAATTAATTATTTCTGTAAGCATAATGCACATAATTTATTAAATTAGTTTTTAAAAATCTAATGAGTGACAGGACGTGTGGAAACCGGTAGCGAATTATAAAAAATAAGCATGTAATAAGTTAGTATACATTGTAAAATAAAACTTTATGTCTAGAAATAATTGTTACATATTAAATGCCGAAGAAGTACATTCATTCATTAAATAAATTGTTTGCTTTCAATCTTGGATAATTCCTTCGTACCTTATCATTACGTACCAAATAAATGTCGTGCTAAAAGTAAGGTAAGGTTCAATTAGATACCATCAATAGGCATCTATCTAATAAAAGCATAAAGGCAAATAATTATCATAAATATAATTAATAAAATTAATACTGATTTGTTATCACAGCAACAAAACAACAAAAATTATTACTTCTAATCAGTATTTCCGACATCGTCAGAGCTTTCAACGGGGTAAGTTGACTTCTACACTAAATCCATCTTTATAATGACCATAAATTAATGACCATCCATTATTTTTACAACACGCCAATGGTACTTTTACTAGGGCCTTTTGGGTTCATGGATTTATTCCAATAATCATAAGCAGTATTGCTGGCTATTATTTGGTAAGTAGGTACTATATTCTCAACATACGCAAGGCCGCGAACTCTTCCATTAGACAGCATTAAACTTGGTAAAAAGAAGAAGAAGAAATCCAATGTCAACATTGACTACCGCTGTCAACTGACGATTTTAAAACAGCTGATTCAAGCTGATCCGAAGTTCCGTTCAAATAATGTTTGTTTTGTTTTTATTTATAATGTCGGCATCTCATTACTTTGTTAAATTACTGTATTTAAAATAGTCATGGTGTTATTTTAGTTGTCAATTTATATTTATTCTTGCGATATGCCCCAGTTTTAAATTACAAAAACATTTTTAAATGATAGATAATAGCGGATAAATAATATACTTACATGTGTATTTTGCAGTACCTCACCGCCTTTGTGAATTTCGCTATTCTTCGTAAATAGTGCGATGTATTGACTGAATAGAAAATGCCTATTTGTTGTCATTCATTGCGGATTCAATACTATAGACAAAGTCGAGTTTGCAATCTCGTTTCTGCGTAGTTCTGGTGATAGATAACTCGATAAAAATTATACTTAGTTGTACTTAAATTAATTTTTGGGGATCGCTGGCAACGGTTAATATGCACTTTTTTTTAAAAAAACCTTTTGATTCACCTTAATTACATTAAAAGGCAACTATTTGCATTGGGTGAAGTGGAAAATATTTCATTCTAAATTTCATTACGTAAAATTAAAATTAGCTTTCGTCTTGTGAGATTGTACGCCAGAATCACAAACCATGTTACACAAACCTAGCGTAGCCGCTAAACTACTTGAAAACTGGGATGTTTTTCTTGCCTTGACGCGAGTAGGCGTTATAAAGGGGCACTTTCTTTTGTATCACAAACCATGTTACACAAAAATATTTTCCACTTCCCCCAATGCAAATAGTTGTCTTTTAATGTAATTAAGGTGAATCAAAAGATTTTTTCACAAAAAAGTGCGTATTAACCGTTGCCAGCGATCCCCAAAATTTACCGAACTTAATATATTGCATAAAAATTATTCTGATTACAGTGGTAACCTAATATGTATATAAGTATCTGTGTATTGACCATTAGTTCTGTCAATGTTTTAAATTCCCAAAAGCAAGATATTTGTTTACTTCTACAAAAAAAATTGCACAAATAATCGATTATTATAAAAACGTTAATATTTTGTTTAACTAATGGTTTTACTCTTATTGTATGTGATCTAAAACTGTGATTCTTTCATTGTCATCAATTTGACGAATTTAAATTGCGTACCGCCGCCCCGGGAACCATTTACTGGATAACCAACACCTTTGCCGTAGGTCACCTCAGGTGGTTTGCTATGTTTGGGGATGTAGGCCCCGGCGTCATGGGGAGAGGTTTTTCTGGGTCTTTGCGGTGGATACATCTGCCCACTAACTGCGTGGCAGGTCTGATCGGGAGAGACTGGTTCTGGGAAACCTTTTGTCCTCTCCGGCAGAACTCTCTCGGAATATCGCCTTGCGCCGCAGTGAGAAGGATGGATTTATACATCCTGGAGACACTGACCCTCAGATTCCTACCCTCATACCTTTTTCCTTTCCAGAATTTCATCTCCTTCCTTTCCTCAAAAGAACCTCCACACAGCAAAGATGACGTAGGCCCTGAGAAGAATCATTTTCTGCAGGGCCTACTGTGTGGAGCTACTTAATGTAAAAAAAAAGTCTTTGAATCTTACACCAGCCGTTAGTGTTCACATTTTTTATTACTGCTTTTGCATTTATAATTCTAGATGATAAATTATAAAAGTATTATATACACAGAAAAGAGATATCTGATGTTTAATTGCACAATGTGACAACATAGCTGATTGCTTTGATTATCAAACTACGTCTATATGGATAATACATAATATATGCGCGCTTGTAATGAGTAATAATTATTATGCATTTATCTTTGGAGTAGCATAATTGTGATGACAATTAAATCAGTTGACTTAGTTTATACTCCGACAGACAGTCTTTGTTAGGTAATTTGTGTAACTAGCGTCAGACAGATGGTGATAGAGCGATCATACCCGTGAAGAAAGATTTCTTCTGTTGTATATGCAAATAGATTAGTTGACAACACACGTGGCACCATGGAGCAGGGATCCAGTACTAATCTTCTGCCTAGTGAAAGTAAGCAACTAACAATCTATTAAACTATACACTTATAAGCTTAACTATGCATTACACTTATCCTTATTCCACGTTATATAGTTAATAAATTTTGTTATATTTTACTTAAAATTTTTTAAACATCCTATGGCTAAGTGGATCTCTTTGTTTATATTGTTAAGCAGGTGGAAGTATAATTAAATTTAATATAAATTATTATTTTTAATTTATAAACTAACGTTTAGACAAGATTTTTATGCATAGCACAAAGGGTAACAATTATTATAATCAATAATTATCAGCCTGAAACATCTTGTCTAAACGTTAGTTTATAAATTAAAAATAATAATTAATATTTGACAAGTTTAAGTATTTCCCCAATAAATGTAGTCATAATTTGTCTCGACGCCACCTAGCGAGGGATTTAACACTTACAATGTCTCTCTCGCAAAAATAAAGTTGGTTGTTTTCAGGTGGAAAAAATATAATAAGCAGTAATTGTTGAATGAAACACTAGTATATATTGAATTATTTGGCGGGTATTTGATAAGCCCCCATAGCTCAGTGGTCAAGAGCAGCTGACCGGCAATCAGAAGGACACGGGTTCAAGTCCCGTTGGCGGCAAGCATCTTTTCTCGGAAGATTTTTCAATGTTGATGAGTGTTTCAGGCCGATAATTATTGCTTATAATAATTGTTAAATTTAATATAGTTAAATAGGTAAATTTTTGTGGACTAGAGATAAACAACCATTTTCAATAGCATGTAAAATAAAAATTATTATTTTGCTTGATACATTGAATGTATTGCCAATCTTTTGAAATCCTGTTTTACGGTGAACCCCAGTCTTCGACATCATTAAATTGATATTTCTTTTGTTTACTTGTTTATTGACTTTCTGTAATAGATACAGTAGAAAAATTCCTAAATAATAATTATTTTGTTTCATACATTTAAAGTTTTGCCAATCTTTTGAAATTCTGTTTTACGGTGAACCCCAGTCTTCGACATCATTAAATTAATATTTCTTTTGTTTACTTGTTTATTGACTTTCTGTAATAGATACAGCAGAAATATTCCTTAATTATGTCACATTTTATAATAATGCTCTCCGAACATAAATTATCGTAATATCATCATCAATTTTCGTTGAAAATTAACAGAGTGATTTCAAAAGATTTAAACCAGGAATCTGGTTGTTCTCCGTTCTTGGACCAGGGTGGCCACAGACCTGGAAAACCTGGAATTATCAGGGAATTTTACCGAACCTGGAATTATCAGGGAAATGTCAGGGAATTTCAAATTTTTTTTATAATATCAGGGAATTCCAAAAATAAAACTCAATTCGTTATTTTGCTTTTTGTGAAACTCCAAGGTGGTTTATTATTGTTTTATTGTGGTATTTTTAATAGGTACATAGTTAGCTATGTCCTAATACAATCCTTATATATATACATACACTTAAAATAACACGTCTATACCAAATCAATCAATCAAATCACATACCTTCGCAATTTAATTTTAAATGCCTTTATGCTCTCTTCCAATTTTATTTCTTCTGATAATTCTCCAAATATTTTCAATGCTCCGTACATCAATGACTTTTGACTGTGTGTTTTTTTCCTGGAAGGGAGTCTTAGATCATTTCTTTTCCTCGCCTCACGTGTATGTTTGCTTTGTGTTTTGATATCTATTATTTAAATAATCCTTGAACCATTTCCTTTTATTCCATTTTTAGATAGTTTTTTAATGATTATAT
Source organism: Limnephilus rhombicus (assembly GCA_929108145.2). Taxonomy (NCBI): domain Eukaryota; kingdom Metazoa; phylum Arthropoda; class Insecta; order Trichoptera; family Limnephilidae; genus Limnephilus; species Limnephilus rhombicus. Next base: position 9,814,974 of record OV815280.1, on the reverse strand, counting down.
CTCTATCGTTTCAAAAGCTTGAAAAAAGTCTTCAGGCGAGATATCGTAAATTTGTAACAAGTGTATTTTGTTTTTTAGATTATTGTGATGCAAAGAAATAATAAATGCTATAGATGACGGAATTCCCTTCATTATTTATCTAACGAACGATATCCCCTTATATCAAATTAAACATATCAGGGAAAAATGTAGAAACTGCCCTGGAAAACCTGGAATTATCAGGGAATTTTGAAATCCGTTTTTTGTGGCCACCCTGTGGACAAGGATATTATTATTAGGTGTTAGCGAGAAAGTATTTGAGCTTGCGTGGTTTCGTCTCGTTACATCGTCTTACCAGATAATCTGTTTTTATGTTTATAAAAATAGTAGTAGTAACGTACATAGTTCTTCAAAATAGCTACTTGTATTTCTTAATGATTTTTTAATAGTATCCTTAATTTTGTCCTTGATAGTTAGATGTTTGATGTCAAACTTTAATATTCTCCAATGTAGCTATTCGGAGAATATATAATATTATGACTTCTGCATAATGTTTATGGCCTAATTGATAATCAAAGATATAAATTTAATGATCAATGATTTGTAAGAAAAAATATAAATAAGTTCCCGGAGTGTCAATAACAAATAAGAAATGCGAGACATCTATGATTAACATATATTACCGATGCGCAATGGCAATATAATGTAAATGTTATTAGAATTAGCTTTGTATAAGTCCTTGATGTTACCACTGTTAAAAATAGTTTCCAGGCTATTATAATAAATAGTGTGTACTAGCTTTTGCCCCAGCTTCGCTCGTATAGTATTAGGGGGGTTCCCACTCTGCCTCCTCCACCTTCCCTATTCCCCCCCCCCCCCCCTTCCACCCCTTTGCCACCCCCTCCCTCCCCCTTCCCCCTCCCCCTCTCGCCCCCTCACCGCCCCCTCCATACCCGTTACATTTTTGACCGGTCAGTGGTTGAGTGGGCATCATGTTTGGGTCCCACCTAGGCGTTCCGTGTTCGATTTCTCGGCTGGCTAAGTCCGCCATCACGACTCAAGCAACATTTTCGTCTTACTGTGGTGGTAGTAGGAGATTTTCAAATATTGTCGGGTTATCCGTAACCGGGAATATTTGTCTTTCTTTTTAAAAAAAAAAAATTGTTTTTCAAACAGCTCGCGTGCCACCTATTAAAGCGTAACAATCAAACATGCGCAGTTTCGCATTTATAATATTAGTGTAAACATTTATAACGCTTCAGATTTTATGTCCGGGTTAAATCGTTCCTGCAGAAAAAACGTAACCCTTTCACTCACTTTTCCACAAATGATCACCTCGTCAAACCACGTTATGCACTTGCACTACATAAGTATAATAAATACAAAATAATTCAATTATAGATTAGTATTTTATACATATTTGAATTTTTACTATCAAAAAGATCTCCATAGTAACCTGAACAAAAAAAAATGACATCGCACGTCAAATATAGTTACTAAGCAACGGTTTGCTTTTCGTCTGGAAAATAAATGCATAATAAATAATTTCATAATGCCAGAGCTTACCAACGTGTACAGCCTATAGTACTCGCAAATGATGTAGATTTATATTAGTGAAAGAATTTATATTTATTTATATAATTTATATCCATTCATTATTTTTTGCATGAAAGAGTAACAAACGTGCATCCATACAAACTTTCGCCTTTATAATATTAATAGGATTGTACAAGTACTTATGTAGTAGAGACCGTAATCACTAGCACGTGAGTTTACCTTTTAAGCACCGGTTGATTTTGTATTATGTGTTCATGACCATCACTTGCTTAAAGAGTCATCACACCCATATTAAACTGAATGTAAAGACAATGAAGGCTGCAGGAAGTGCTTTTCACATTCTGAAGTGAACTAATCAGTCCTGTTCGTCAGTGGCAACTGGCAACTGTACCGAAAGTTGCATAGCTTTTGTAGCTGGGAATTTCTGCAAATTATTTTTTGAAAATAGTAGTGAAAAAGTTGTGTCAAATTAACTGGGTATAAAATTAACAATAAAATGTTTTTAGTGATACATTTTATAATACTTTCCAAAATACGGCACTGCTGAGTGATTCTATATCTTTTGTGGGATCGTTATCGGGATAACGGACGTGATCTCCTGTCAGATTTGTGTGATTTATTTGATTTTTCTATGTACAACGTACATTAAATGAATAAATAATAATGCATACTTGCAGGGATTCATGTTTAAAAAGATCTAAACTAAAATACGTGACAGTAAATATGTAAAAATCACACAAATCTGACAAGAGATCACGTCTGTTATCTCGTTAACGATCCCACAAAAGATATAGAATCACTAGGCTCTTCTTCATATTTGTTTTGTTATTTTTATTGTTTTTTTTTATGTGAATACTGCGCAAGAGTCCCAACTACTCCCAGTGAAACTATGGCTACCCCAATCGGAGTATGTTGTGAGGCTGTAGGTAGTGGGGAGGGGAATGAAATAGAGAAGAGGAAGGTGGGGAGTACCTGGCTATTCAGATCTGGTCACAAATCACGGCTAAAGCCATTTCAAGCAACGTTTCAATTCTGAATGGTGGTCTTACACCAGGGTGATACTGAGAGTATCTTCCACTCGCGAACGCGCCGCAAATATACCTTATATTATTTTAAATGATTAAATGTGAAATATCACAAATCAGTCAAATAAAATTTACTTGCGACGCCGGGATTTGAATGCGCGACTTTCAAATTGCTAGTCGAGAGCCTTACGCCTCGACAACAGAGGCCGTCAGTATTATAGTAGTATAAAGAACATGGGTTTCGTTTATTCACATTATTATATTTTACAAAATATTTTTTAAAGGGCATTGTTAGTCATGTGTATCTTATCAGAATAGACTAGCTCTTGTGACTGATAAGGGAGCCACGATTTTTACCTTGGTCTGTTCATTATGTTTATTTTGCTTTTGTTTATAAATGTTTTCTATAAAATATTTACATAAAATAAGTAATTTTTTTATTTGTTATGATTGGTCAATAATGTAGTGCATTTCAATTAATAGGTATTGTATTTTTTATAGCTTGGTAAATATAATGGTTCTGCATTTGAGTTGTTTTGAAATTATATGATATAAATTGATTTCCATATCTCATATGTTTGTAGAACATAACTAACTAACCAACTAACCAGTCCGCCGTTTCTCCGTAGGGGTAGGCAGGGATGATGGACCGCCAAACAATTCGGTCTTGGCACACACTCCTTGCCTCGTTTACATTCATACATCATCTCATACATGCTCTTCTATTATTCTGACTCTTGACATGGCCCGACTCAAGTATCTGATCCACTTGGTCGTGCCATGTCTTTCTCGGGCATCCTCGACTTCTTGTACCATTCACATTTGCGTAATATATTCTCCTTACACTCCTTTCCTCGTTTGTTGTCTCTGCATGCCCAAACCATCTGAGCGTCTCTTTTTTAATCTTACTCATTATGCTCAGCATCAGCCTTGCGGATCCATTGATCATAGATAGTTTTACTACACATTCGCCTCAGGGATCTCATTTATACAGCATTTAGTCTACTTTCATCCTTCCTCTGCCAGTTCCATGCCTCAATGCTATACATCAGGGTAGGTACCAGTACTCCAGTATGGACTGCTAGCTTCGCTTCTTTGGACAGTTTTTTGTTGGAGTTACCTGCATTTATCCTTCTTTTAATATCTCTATCAGCCTTCCCATCTCTCATAAACATACTTCCCAAATACGCAAACTCATCCTCCAAGTACATATCTGTACCTCAGAAGTCAAAGGTCGGTTGTCCAGTATTTTGTGAAAATGAGTTATGTATGAGACCTTTTTAGTTTTTTCAGTAGCTACACAGAGGTATAAAGACGGTTGTCCTACAACAACGTAAAACTAAGTTAGGTCAACATAAAAGGTCTGGTGTCCCCACAATGTTCAAAGGTAAAATGTCTGTTGTCCAGATACGACTTTTTACCTTTCGGGTGTATTCAGTGTTTAGGAGTTTCATAAGGTCGGTTGTCCAGTGAAGGTCGAAAAAATAATCATGTGAATTTATTGCTGAACAGTAATGAAGACAGGATAGGATCTGAAAGTTGTGATGAAGAGTGTTTAGATCTCCGAGAAGAGGTTTTGCATCGTCTTAAAGATGTATCGGTTCGCCGGAAAAGGTTTTAGATCGCCGGGTAAAGGGCAAAAAGCGTGTCAGGAAACCAGAACAACGGAAAAATGAAATTCGGAAAAGAAAACGGATATCTGGAAAGCAGTATGTAATAAAGGGTGGGAGAGTAAAAGATTCTAGGGTGATGAAAGAGTCGTGTCGTTGACGAATTAAGTGAAAAAATTAATGATGTTGAGAGAGCATTAATATTTGCTTGCTTTTGGGACCCTAATAAATCTTGCGACACAGAAGGCACAATATATTGCTTCAATTGTGAAAAAAAAACCTACTGCATGATCCAGACCTAGGAATAATGCTCAGATCCAACGCCGTCAAAATATAAAATGCTATTCATTAGAAGTGCACGTAATAACTGTATGTAAAGTATTTTTCATTAACACACTATCCATTGGAGAAAAAATTTGAATCTGTGGTATCTATATTACCCGATCGACGAGGAAAAAATGATATTAAAAATCCCATTAAAATGTTTCCTGTCGAAGAAAATCATTACAGTAGAGAACGTACAAAAAAGTCACACTAGGGAAGTTTTTAAAATTTAAATATCATGTACAATTTGTACAAAGAGCAGTGTAGGAAAAAATGTTATTTGTGAAAGTCAAGTCGCATCTCATTACATTTATTGTAGAACGTTTATGGAAGATTTTAACTACTCCTTCAAAGAACTAAGCAACGACACGTGCAGTATGTGTGATTCGTATCGTATAGCCTTGGTTATTGCCAAAAAAGAGGCAGAAAAAGAAGAAACAAAAACAAAAAAGGACAATCATCAAAAAGAAGCACAACTGCGATATTAGCTCCAAAATGTGAAAAAATATTGGCTAAAGATAGCAATTTTCAGAGGGTTTTTAATCGTTGATCTTCAAAAATGTCTACCAACTCCTTTACTTAATAATTTATATTTGAGGAAACTCTGGTCCTTTAATTACACATTTTTTGATGATACAAAATCAGGCCAAGGAGCAAATGAATTAGCCTCTTGTTTACTGAAGTGGGCTTCAAGCACTTCTTTGGAAAACATCAAGGAGCTCTGGTCGGATAACTGTCCGGGGCAAAACCGAAATTCGTCCATGCTTGCATTCTATTCTTGAGCTATTATAGTCCATTTTGATAATACAGAAATCAATAATTATAAATTTCTACGTAGGCACACACACAAGGAAGTAGATGCTGCACACTCTATTATAGAAAAAAGAAACAATTAAAAAGTTTCAGAAAAAAATCTGTTCAATTTGTGGGAAACCGTAACCCAAGAAAGCCATTTGTAGCGTTCGACTTGGAGATAGAAGACTTTAAAAAATTTTCCTCCTTACTTGCGGACAAAGGTTGCCTTGTCAATAGAAAAAAGACAACCGACGGAGAAAACTTCAGTAAATCATCTTGTGTTTGGTTGCAATTCAGAAAAACCCATCCCAGCATTATGTTTTTCAAGACCGATTTTAATGGGGAAATCAAATACGTTGATTTGCGGAGTAACACGAGAAAATCTTTAGTAATGGTCAACAATGTTACTCCAATTCGAAGATCACCTAAATCTATTGCTGTACCAAAATACAGAGATATCATGACAGTTTTGTTTTTTGAAGAGTTTTATTAAATGTACATTTGTTACTTAAATTAAATTTTTCCGCGACCGGTTTCGATACAACCGTATCATTCACGAGCAGAATTAAAACTGATGATACGGTTGTACCGAAACCGGTCGCGGAAAAATTTAATTTAAGTAACAAATGTACATTTAATAAAACTCTTCAAAAAACAAAATGTCTAGAAATTGTTACATAGTTAATGCCCAAGAAATACAAAAAAATATCATGACAGCGTTACAATGGTTTCCTAGTATGATGCATTCATTTTACAAAAGTATCTACCGCAAATAATAACAATAACAGTCACAACAATGCAGGCATTTAATAAAAATAAAGTGATGCTTATGTCGAAATTCTCCAAGCATCTTTATGTTTTTTTTTCATTCTCCAATTAACTTTTTTTAATGTTAAATTATAAAAAAAATGTTCACGCCCTTTACTAAGTGCAAAATAATAACAAACAATTTCTTATTGTTATTTTTGTTTTATTAATTATTTAACAAGTCCCAATTCTGAAATAAGAAGTTGGATGTCCAAAACTTATTTTTAAGTATTTTTATTTTCTAATGCTCTAAGGTCGGATGTCCGCCAAAAACGTTAAAAACCACAATATTAATTTTTTTATATAAACATTATATTTCATGTGCCTTAAGAAAAATGAAATAATACGGGAAAAAAATTACATAAATTTAACCATCAAGAATTAGCCAATAAAGACGAATTATTTTACTATTTTCTCTCTCCTGAACAATTTCAAAAATGTGACAACCGACCTTTGTCTTCTGAGGTACAGATATTCATCATTCAGAACTATGTTGCACATTCTCTTTATACTCTCTCTTTCAAATACCATGACTTTAGACTTACTTACATTCATCATTAAATTATTCTACAAACATACTTTGTTCATCCTAGACACGAGAAACTGTAGATCTTCCACACTGTTAGAAATCAGCACCGCATCATTAGCATACAACAGGCAACATACTTTCAGATTACTCAATTTCGCACCCAATCCCATAAAACATATTCCAGTTAAATTTATTTTGTACATTTTGTTTACTCTATTTTTTTTACTATCCACACATTTACCACTTCTTTGGGTCGTTACTGTTATTGAGGAATTCTAATCCATTTGGTTTTTTAAAATAGCATTTGGACCATGCTGTTTTTAAATTGTTCTGATGTTGCTAAATTCCTTCAAGCGTTTCCTCAGATTCATGAATAGGATTGCCATCCGTTCCGATATATTGGAACTGTCATCGATATCGAGAAACCCGACTCATAAGATTTCAGGTCACTTCAATAAAATACTCCGGTTAAAAAATTTACTTAGGAACAATTTACATGACTTTTACTTTCTACCCAGAAAAAGACTAGCCTGGTTCTCTTGATTGTTCCCAAAGAACCTCTCTGCTTGGCGCATAAAATAGAAGAAATGCGTTTTAAATGAGCCCGCTGTATTTATGAAAAAGGCCGAGCCTTGTGGTAGGGCTCTTCTTTACCATATAAATAGAAATTGCAAGGGTTAGGTCAAGTTTCAAACCCATAGCCTAAGTTTTGCTCCATAGAGGGCAATTATAGCTACTTTTAAAAATACAATTATGTACTTTTTGAACACCGACAAATCCCAAATGTTCCAACAAAAAATGTCCTAACAAAATCTACAATATTCTGATTTAAACCTGCACAATGCAGCAGCGCCATTTGCTAATGAACATTACAAATAAATATATACAAAGAAATATATATAAAATATATAGGGTGTAACACCACATCCCTGAAGTTTTTTAGCCAGAAGGCTGGCGTGATCTAGCGGTAAGGCTTTTACTCGCAATCCGAAGGCCGCGGGATCGAATCCCGGCATGGGCAAATAAATTTTATTTGGTTTTAATTGTATTTTTTACGATTATTTCATTTAAATTAATATATAGTATATTTGCGGCATGTTCCAGAGTTGAAGATACTCTTAGTATTGCCCTGGTGTAAGATCACCATTCAGAATTGAAACGTTGCTTGAAATGGCTTTAGCCGTGCTTGGTGACCAGATCCGAACGGCCAGGTACTTCCCTACCTACCTCTTCCACATCTCCTTCCCTTCCCCATGACCTTCAACCTCACCCCAAATGGGGATGCAATAGACTCACTGGCTTAAGGCGGGAGCAGCTGGGACTTTTGTGAGGTATTCATATAAAAAAATATTTAAAAACCAGCATTTCTTGAGCATACTTGGAGTAAAAAATGTAGATGTCATTTTGCTATCCGATGATGTTTTTTTCAATTAAAATCATTAAAAATATTTTTTCATCACTCGTTGCAACTGAATAGTCCAGTACAGCCAAACGGAACACATGATCATTTCCTTCTCTTTCCAGCAGCACGGTAACACACAAAACAGCGTGCGTATCAAGTGATCTCGTCGCAATATGTAGGTGTGTGATCAGCGGCGACGATCGGACAGCAAAATTATGTCTTTTTTTGTACTCTAAATATGCTCTGGAATTGTTGGTTAAAATCCTTCAGGTACGTGCTGTACACCCTGTATACATAGTTACATTCCTGTAAATGTCAGTTAATTAAATTAGTTAAAATTAATCAGTGCTTGTACTTCCCCATATCTTATCATCAATAAACTGTAAGTTGTTATTATTTAGGTCACTCTGATATGACCCAGTTTATAGAATTTATTGTTATTGTAAATAGGGGTACCCCTCGACTACTTGTACCAAATGACCTACGATTAAGTCTACTGATTCATAATCTAGCATACTTTCCCACCTCAATTGAACAATCTTTGTTTATTATCATTATTGTCTCCCGTGTAAACAATGAAAGATTAGAAATTAAAATGATTTCCACCTTATCATGCAGTTTACTAGCAAGTTCATTTTAAATATTAAATACAGTCGATTCTTCTTAATTAGTACAGTCAGTTATTAGGGCCAAAACTCAAGCGATAGAAATCAAACAAAGAAACGAATACTAATTTGCTTCTTTTATCTGGGACACCATTCCATTTAATTGGGACATATTCCAATCCAAAGTTGATGCAAAACGAGTCTCAGTAAACAAATTTTTGTTATGAAGTTCAGATTTATTGTATTGTATTCATTTCGTTGTAATTCAGTAGACTTCGCCCACGCCGACTGTTTACCGACATTCGTCTACATAAAGTTGTTTAGTTCCCGGTGCACTGCCAAACATGTCAGAAGTATTTTCGTTATTTGTTTTTGGGGTGTTATGCCGTGTTGCGCTACCTCCTTCTTTAGCCAACGTTTCGGACATCGTTGCAGTGTCCATCATCAGGGCAGATCTGGCAGATCCGGTCACACATCTACCGGATCTGCCAGATCTGCCCTGATGATGGACACTGCAACGATGTCCGAAACGTTGGCTAAAGAAGGAGGTAGCGCAACACGGCATAACACCCCAAAAACAAACAACGAAAATGCTTTTGGCCGTGAAAATCTTAAAACTTATATGTCAGAAGTAGTTTTTTATGGTACTGTTATTACAATAAATAAATTGTTTGCTGATGATTTTATTTAATATATTTTATAACTGTCTTTGATTTTTTTTCCATACTCATAAGTACCGATTTACAAAATTATTTTTATGTAATTAAATATTTTGTTCAAAAATTTTATAAAGTTTAAAAACACGTTTTATAAAAAAGCTCAATGAATAATATATCTTTTATCATTGAAGACAATATTAGCGACTCACTAACGAAAATTTACAGGACCTTAGCCTTGCCGGGCTCTGCTCTAACCACTGAGCTAGAGAGCTGAAAGCTAGAGAGTTGCTAATATTGTGTTCAATGATTAAATATTATAATTTGAGGTTTTACTGATTAAGTTAATTCAAAAAATTTTGTTCTCCCAATACTTAATATATTTATTATAAGTGTAAGAGACGTTTCCGCCACTCACACAGACTGTAAAAATAGGGGCACCGGTAAGTCTGTATCTAAACTGAGGGGTTCGGTGTCCAGGAGTAGAATTAAAGTCAAGTTCTAGGTGAAATTCAGCAGAGAGATGGTCCGGCTGGCAGAGAAGGGTAGCTTTTCGTGTTCCGTACTAGAGTGCCCTGGTTCCTGGGGTGCACCGCTATTTATTCCAAAACCCTCCTCGACTGAGTGGAGGATTTGGTGCGGCCCTATTCGTACAAGTGAATGTTTTGTGGGTCTTGGCCTCCGCCACAATTCGCGGGGCGGGGGTTGCGACATTTGGGGCTACTCCTTTATCTGTGTTCTCTGTGCCGACCAAAACCATCTCTCTCTAGTATGTTTATTAAGTTCAGAAATAAAGATACAAAATTATTTGCAGCATCCCCTGGCCCAACAATGTTTAGGGGATTTCAAAATAAGACAATTAAACTTAGACTTATTTTTTTATTTATTTTCTTTATTCATTTTGTTTGTTACAAGTTTGTTTTACATGGTTTTTCGACTATCAAGCTAGGCAAATGCCCGTATTATGGTAGTCGAGATTCATAAGATGTTATATTAAGTATAAAATATTAAGTATAATCATCCATATATGTAGATGAAAGTACAAACATATAGCATACATATTAAGGAAAATATTCATACTAGTATTAGGTACATGATCACTTCTAGGAAAGGAGTTAAAGTAGGTGAATCTTGTATAAATATAAATAAAATAGAATAACAAATAAAAATAAAAGTAACAAATAATAATATTTTAAGGATAATAGAAATAAAAATAAGAATTAATATATAAATCATAGAAAAGATTAGAAATTAAAATGATTTATTTATTTCACTACTTATCTGTTAATTATGCAAAGTGGAGTTCAGCCTATCTGGCAGTATCATTTATTTGGCAATATTATAGGCCGAACTCCTGTAAATCTAGTAAAACATACAAATAACAATAATCAGAATACAAACTACCGCACATATCCGAACAAAATGATTCTCGGCTTTCTGATTGGTCGGCTGTGCGGTAGGGCACCCGTCCGGGTCATGAAGTAGGGAGCGGGCAGGGAATGATACTGAGGTCCAACGTATATAGATTCTGGACCGCCACTATCATTCAATAACGGCCGGAGGGAGGTAGCTCCCGCCGAGAAAATAGAAAACGAGGATAACACTCCTCGTCTTTTATTTCCCCGATAACACGTCCGCTACAATAAAACAATGTTTTTTGTTGAATTATTTTCATCTTCCATCACATAAATAGTATTTGGATACTGAAAATTGATCACTGAATGCCAAAAATCACAATCCATGCCAAAATTAGCAAAATTTGGTTTGTTCTTTTATCAGAAATTTTGACAATCTTCTATTTTTGACGACCTCCATGGTCGAGGGGTAAGGTTTTCCATTAGCAATCCAAAGGTCGCAGGCTCAAATCCCGGCGTGTGCAAATAGATTTTATTTGATTAATTTGTGTATTTTCACAATTTATTCATTTAAAATAATGTATGTATAGTTTATTTACGGCACGTTCCAGAGTGGAAGATACTCTCAGTATCTCCCTCGTGTAAGACCACCATTCAGAGTTGAAACGTTGCATTGGCCACAATTGGTGACCAGATCTGAATAGCCAGGTACTTCCCCACCTTTCTCTTCCACATCTCCTTCCCATCTCCATTACCTTAAGCCTCACAACATACCTCAATTGGGGGTGACATAGTCTCACTGGCTTCAGATGATTGGTAGCAGTTGGGAACCTTGTGCGGTATTCACGTGAAAAAAATCTAAATTCAATTAAAATAATTATCTATGTACGTCTTCTTCTCCAGTCGGTTCTTGAGAATCGTGACCTTTACTCCAATTTCCATGGAGGACAAGGTTCTGTCGCTGTCTTGCATTTTACTCATGTTGTCTTTTGTCAAGCAAATTCTTCTTTTCACTCCTGTTTCACAACCTCCTTTGTAACTTATTGTAATATCTCTTTCTCTATAATCCTTTACAGAGATATTTGTCTTTATTATTAGTTCTGGACCGTATCTCAGTACTATGTTATTTGTTTAAAAAACTTTGGTTCTTTAAAATCACAGTGACTGTTTATTGTTATTGTACGCACAATACAAATATGTTTAAAGAAGACATACATCCTTATAACTCTCTAGCTAGGTTTTGTCTGACGAGGTCTCGCAAAAAGGAATGGCTTGCCCTTCTCTGATCGGCTATGTTCGGCACATGTCGTAACCGACACCATGTGACACGAGCGTAGCAAAGCAACAGAACAATGATAGATCTGATCATAACTAATATTCCGATATATTACACTTATAGATGAGCCTAGGTAAATAAAGTCGTTCACCATTTCTAAATCTGTGAGAGCATTATTTGTTCGTACAAAAAGGTGTGTTTTGTTTTCTAGTTAAGTTTCAAACCAATTATGGATTATGAATAGTGATAATTATTATCAACCATTTTATTCATTTAGGCCAAAGATGGCGCCAGTAATTTCAGATGTCGCTGCTGTGTGATCATTTTTTGAACTTCCTCCCTTCACAATATACAAAGGAATTTAACTATGTATGTGTTATGTCTGCCCTTTCCTCGGCAGATAGTATTTATTAAATACAATAGGTTCTTTGAATATAAAAGTGTTTATTACTGGAATAACCTAGCTGGATAGCTACGACTGTTTACTATTCGGGGGTAGGTAAATCTCTGCGGCCTTGCCAGTGGAGCTCGTCAAGTCTATCGCTGAGACTGCTTCTTGTACGCCAATGCCATCTGGCGAGCTATGGTGCAAGCTATATGCTTACCGCCATCTATCGTATTCTTTCCATATGAAATACTTAATTACTCTACATCACACCCTCCCCCACCTAACCTCAAGCCCTGGCTACAATAAGTACAAGACATGTTCTTTTCAAAGAAGTTATACAATTGACAAAAAAGGATTTTAAATATTTCATTTATACACGATTTTATACACTAAATTCAACCAAACATAGCCATGATTTTAAATATTTCAACTTAAATATTTCTGTTTCTCTGGGAGGGACCTTTATGAACGCTTTGAACGGAGCCTTCCTTCCCAAGGTCTTAGTTGAGTAGTTTGCTCTCGATCATCCGCTGGTAATCTGAAATCAAGAGAACTCCACGTTAGCCCCTTCAACAAAGCTGAGGTTCCCAACTCGTCTGAAGCGCATTTCGTGACCTCAGACGCGGTAGGTGGGTTATTATCTTCACTCTCCTCTTCCCATTTCACAGATAAACTCTTCAACTGATCAATATGCCTCTTCCAAGTCAACGGAGTACCACAGATCCTAACGATATAAACTTTTTTACCCACTTTCCTCTCTACAATACCTCTAACCCAACCAACTTTATTCACCTGACGGAAGTCCTTGACCAGACATTTTTGTCCAACATGTAAATTCCTAATTTTTACGCCCCCATAATTCCTTATTTGATTATCTTGACTCCTTTTTATATTATCGTTAGCTATTTTTCTCTGTTCTGACACATCTTCCTGAGTGGTTTTAGGAATTAAACTACTGAAAGTTGATTTCAGTCTCCTACCAAACATCAAGACTGCCGGTTCTAATCCCGTTGTGCAATGTGGCGAATTTCGATAATCCGATAGAAAATCACATAATCTACTTCCATAATTTACTGGAAAATTATTCCTAACCATAATTTTTTTTAAAAAATTTTTTACCGTTCTAACTGAATTTTCAGCTTGTCCATTACACTGAGGGAATTTGACCGGTGAATTTAAAAATTCTATGTTATTCTCTTTAAGAAATTCTTTAAATTCTACACTAGAAAATGCTGTTCCATTATCCGAAACTATGCAATCAGGGTTACCAAAATTAGAGAAAATTCTTCTCAATTCCTTAATCGTGTTAAACGAATCCGCCCTTGGAACCTCTAAGCAATCAATCCACTTGGAAAAAGCGTCACAAATTACAAGAAACATTTTTCCTGCTACCGGCCCGCAGTAGTCTACATGTACCCTACTCCAAGTTGAAATTGGATCCGATTCCTGGTTTACTTTAAAATGGACTTTATATTTGTTAAATCTTCCCAACTTTTGCGAAAACACTTCCGGGTAATCTTGAATAAACTTTTCTCCATTCCTCATTTGCGGCGTCACTAAATTAATTGTCTCCTGAGAAGTTATCCCAAGATCGAAACATTCCATAAAATCTCTACCCACAATTAATTCTGTTCCTCTTATTACTACAATAAAACTAATATTTTTGTTCCTACCCTCAAATTTCACATCAAAAATCGCCTTTCCTACGACTTTTAAACGATTATTTCCATAACCTGAAATAATCCGCTTGTCTTGTGACAAAATGATTGAACTAAAATGTCGTTTAAAAATACCCTCCGGCATCACACATAAAGATGAACCGGAATCAATCATTGCCGTAAACTTCTTGTTATTAATTTCAATTTCAGCAGTAATCGGACTAATTGACGCAACTAAAACTTTACTATCCCTGTGATTTTCAAAAATGGGATTTATCGGATTATTCTTGCAAAATTTCTGTAAATGCCCAACGCCCTTACATTTAAAACATTTCGCATTACGAAATTTACAATCAAACGAAAGATGATCATTCCTTTTGCAAATAAAACACTGTTTTTTAACACTACCCACGGGTGATCTAAAATTCGTACCTGTATTTGATCCTAACCTATAAGCTGGTTTCGTGTTAAAACTACCCTTGGGGCTCGTCGAACGTTCCCTACGCTGATCTCGCTTGAACCCATTGCTAGTAACTCGTTTTTTTACTAGGTTTACTTCTGATTTAACTGTATTAGTACTATCCAAAGTTGACATACTAACTGCAAGTCCTTCTATTTCATTAAACGACAACGTTTGCCCTTCTACGAAAATTTTCTCCTTCGCGCGCCCCGGTAACAACCCGATTGCAAATATGTCTATAAGGTTCTTTTCAAGCCTCGTTTCGAATTGACAATACGTTGCTAAAGAACGAAGTCTAACCGCGAAATCTTTAATCGTCTCGCCTTGTTGTTGTCTTGCTAAAAAAAAATTCTCCCGTTCTTTAAAAACTGAACGATTTTTGTTACAATGTTTGTCGAGAAGCGCTAAAAGTTTATCAAAAGATAAGTCCGTTACTTTACTTGGAAAACACAGATTAATTAGTAAGGTCAAAGTTTCTGATTCAAGGAGATTCAATAAAAAAGCCCGTTTTTTCTCCACAGACGCTTTGTCATCATGGATCACGAAAAATTGCTCTATCCGAAGTCGAAACAATCCCCAGTCTCCGGAGAGATGGCAAAACGGTGGTATTCTACCCGATTCCATAACTCCCAACAAATAAATCGGTAAAAACAATTAACCCGAAAACAATAACAAATAATCCCTCTCAAAGAAGCAAAAATACTTATCTCAGGAACTCTTCTGGTCTCCCTCTGGGTTTTATCCTTGTCTTCTGATTAATCCAATGATTCGTCCTTGAAACTATTAACCCAATGATCCGTTTTGACCTTGAAACTTTTGCTTAAACCACTGATCCACAACCAGATCGCCTCCTTGCGGTATTTCTGTTCCTAAAACAAAAATCTTCTTATCCAGCCCGTAGCCACGGAACCAAATGCTCTTTAATCTCGAGCAGAATCTCTTCCGATTCCTTGCCAAAACTGCAAGTCACTCCAGCAGTGACTTAGTCCTCCGTGTCCAGCACCAATTATTATCCGCACGCGTAACTTCCACACAATTATATTTATACGGCTGCGCCAATTGTTATGTCTGCCCTTTCCTCGGCAGATAGTATTTATTAAATACAATAGGTTCTTTGAATATAAAAGTGTTTATTACTGGAATAACCTAGCTGGATAGCTACGACTGTTTACTATTCGGGGGTAGGTAAATCTCTGCGGCCTTGCCAGTGGAGCTCGTCAAGTCTATCGCTGAGACTGCTTCTTGTACGCCAATGCCATCTGGCGAGCTATGGTGCAAGCTATATGCTTACCGCCATCTATCGTATTCTTTCCATATGAAATACTTAATTACTCTACATCACAGTATGAAAAGCCCACGCTAGCTAAAAATTAACACTTCTCTAACTAATCTTGCATAGAAAACATAAAGTATTAATTAAACCTTTGTCCGTTGAGTGGGGAATAAGTTATGTGTCGGTAACTTGTAACTTTAAAAAGATAGCAATAAAAACGATGGATTTAATTTCTCAAAGGGTGCTTTATTTAAAAAACAACACAACCACTTCTTCTTCTGTCAAGTTCTATCTTTTTTACAAGGTGTTTGCCCTGTTGATCACAATTTGTTTTTTTTTGGCTTTTTTGATCAGTATCTATGTATGTAGATATAAACCCACTCATTTTGTTCAATGGAAACTTTAAAAAATCATGTTTTTAGAATGACAAAAGATATAAGGACAAACAAATTTGATTTTTTACAAGATTTTTCAATTATTTGTATTTTGTGTATTTATGATATGATTGTAAATATGTAGGTACATTTGTAATTGGTATATTATTTTAATTCTAAGTGCTAATGCCTGTAAAATATGGTATCACTACTTGTATTTGGATTGCTAAGTGATTTTTTTTATCTGATTGTATTGACGCAAAATGTCAGATTATGGATATTTTACAATCTGTGCCTATCTTCCCGAGGGGTGCCCAACCCAAATCGTTTGGTGTGTGTCCAAAATTGCTATTATTGTGAAACCGCGACCTTCAATACTAGAAAGCAAAAACTGACAATACTATTAAGGATACCGCTATGTGTATTCTTTGTATTCACCATTCACTTATTAAAATCAGGTCAGCTGCATTTGATAATGCTGGGTTTTGTCCTACGCACTGCGAAAAATTTCAGAGTCACCCGGGTTCTCACAGTACTATACAATGCATTGGTTAGAAGTAGGCTTGAGAGTGGATTGGTGGTTTGGAGTCCACACCAAGTAAAGTATCTAATAACAAGAAAATTTTAATTTCACAAAATATAATACAAAAGTGGTAAATTTTCGAGAATGATTTTTTCTTTTTTGTACGAACACCAAAATCCAAAACATTGAAAAATGAAAACTTCTTTTTGGGCCTTAAAAATCTTCAATCGGGCCGCAGGTTAGGCATACCTGATCTACACCTACGCCTATCTGTGCATACTGCATCAGGGAGTGATTGCTAATTAAATAGTTGACAACCGTTAAGGCGGTCAGTAAGCAGTCTTAAAATTTAAAAAAAAAATTTCTTCATAATAATACACAATTATTAATTAGATAAATAATGAACAATCGTGTTCTGGGGGTAGCTTAAGTAATTAATAAAAATATTAAAAAGATTCCAGATGATTTCAATTTAATGTCAGAAATAAATTGGACGTTCATATTAAATAAATATGTTGGTTCATATTTGATTTTTATTTTGGTCAATTTTTTAATTTTGGAGTGTTTTAATTATTGTCTCGTGAATTGTTTTGTAATGTGGGCTCTGTTGATTTTATAAGTACGTAAATCGACTCTGTGATATAAAGTCAAATAATTATTGACTGAGCGTGGCAAAGTCCTGTTTTAACTCAACTGTTTGGCATTTCGTCTGTCTGTCGCCATTATAGTTCAGAAAAGATTATTTTTTCAAATGTGAAATCATCATGTTTATTTGGACTTTTTTCAATGTTTTTTTGTGATACCTATCTGCCTGAAGGTTTGGAAAAAGAATTGTCACTGAGATAGTGATGTTTCTTTGAAAAAATATATAATTCCTTATCTTAGTATATAAAAATGAAAGTTTCTTTGTTTGTCCCATATGCGGTACCTAAACAATTCATCCGATTGCGATGAAACTTTTGTGTATTGTCATGCAAATGCCCGGGAAGGTTTCTATATGTAGTGGTGAGCCCTAGCATTATGAAATTATTTCCTAAACTTTGGTGAGTTGTTATGCGCACACCTGCGAATGTTTCTATTTGTAAAGGTGAGCTCTGGCATTATGAAATTTGTATAATATATTGCAATAGGTGTATTTCATATAGTTTAGCAGGTAGGGAAGGAGGGAGAGGAGGGAAGGGTCAGCGGAAGGGGAACGGGAATGGGGACGATTGGGAAAGGACATGCAGGGAGAAATCATTTCTTTATTTAAATGGCATGTCAAATGATATACATATAAAAAAAAAATGTTATACAGTTTGTTAATTTATTTTAAAAATTTTGTAAAAAGTGCATGCTTTTTCATTTAGAGGATTTTTCAATGCTGTTTTATAAAGTTTTTCTTTATTTCTAATTGATATTATAAGTCCTTGTGTTATCCAAGGCTTTAAAATTCTTAGTTTTGGTTTAATGTGGACTGTTGTTTCAGTAGTTGAATTTTTTATGTGTTGAGATAATATATTTTCAAAGTTTTTTGAGCAAGTTTCGGTATCATAACTATTTAACACGTTGTTCCATTGTTCATTTCTTAGTTTGTTCGATAAAATAGTCATATTTGTGTAGGATTTTGTCTTTGTTAGATTAATTTTTTTAGGTTTAATTTTGTTATCGTAGAGAAGCATGCATGCATGGTGGTCAGTTATATTCGTTTTCCAAACAATTGATTTCATTTTGTCGATATCTTTAATATTTATATTAGTCCATATATGGTCTAAACAAGATGGAGTGTGATTTTTTATTTCTCTCGTATTTTTATTAATACACGATATGAAGTTAAATTCAGTCATACAATTAATATATTCATTTTTTAAATTATTTTCTACGTTTTCATTAATGTTAATATTGAAGTCTCCTGCAATAAAGCAAAGTTTATTACTAAATTTTGACAGTATGTGTTTAAAGTCATTTATAAATGACGAGATATTCGAACCGTGTGTTCTGTAAACAGCTATTATGTGGTAGTTCGTTTTGTCGAGTTTTAATTGTATTTCAATACAGTTTACTAGATGTATAGGATGTTCAGTTATTTTGACAATACTAAATTTATCATGAATGAATATGACGAGACCACTATTTTTATTTATGTTTTTTTTTAACATGAAAAATATGAAATGAAACAATGCAACTTTGTATAAACCACTTATAAAATGTGCAAATCCGACCGGTTTCGGAACAAAAGTTCCTTCGTCAGGGAAAGCTTATACTAATTTGTTCCGAAACCGGTCGGATTTGCACATTTTATAAGTGGTTTATACAAAGTTGCATTGTTTCATTTTATTATAATGGATAACCACAAAGTAATAGCTACATTCAAAAATATGAAAAATATGGTTTATACTTAAGGGGGCGTTCAAGTATTACATAACACAATTTTTGAAACCCCCCCTCTCCCCCATGTAACACGCCGTAACGTTTTTCCGTACCCTCCCCCCCTCCCTAAGGTTACATAACGCCCAAATAACAATTTTTACCTGAAAGTCACAATTAAGTTGGCAAAGTACTTTTTTTCATGTTTTAGTCGCGTTTACGGTAGTAAATAAAAAAAAAATTTCGAGAATGAAAAGGATTGCAAACTTGGAAGATTTTAATTCCCTAGTTTTTTTATCTAAATAAAGAAAAACGTGTTACGTAACGCATTTTTTTTTTTTAAATTCTTCGATTATTTTAAATTCTTCGATGTTTGCTGCCATATATTTTTGCCACTTTTGGATTATATTTTTCAGGCTTCATAGTATCACAGATTGCCCATCAATCATTGTTTGTCCTCTCGTGACATTATAATATTTTATAATCCCTGATATGAAATGTGCCCAAAATTCATCCGTCATCTTCCTATCACTTAACGTGCTACAAATAAATCTCAATGCTTATTGTAGATGATTTGTGACTTAAGTGAATTCTGTTGCTATCAGGTATTTTAGCATATTTATGCGAGTGTGTGATTGATTCTGATAACAATATTTTCATTTGTTTGTTTCGTTCAGGAGAAGAAAGAAGCAATTCAGCCATGCGTCCTGTGGGCGAGATGTTGAGGAAAAGTGCCCGGAACTTTTTCACTTTGAAAACATTACGAAGACGAATTCCTATCACCGAATGGCTCCCCAAATACAGACTGGATCTCTTCCTGCAAGATATGATAGCAGGTAAAAAAAATGTATATATAACTAGCTGGTTCCCAGTAAGCGTTGCAATGCCATATTCAAAGAAATAAATTGTTTCTCCCTGCATGTTCTTTCCCGTGCATATTCAGTTTTCAAACAGCTCGCGTGCCACTTATTACTATTTTTTTATTAAAATTTTCATTTTTAACCCCCGACGTAAGGAGCGGTGTGTTGACTTTCTGGGTATCTGTCTATCTGTCTGTGTGTCTGTCTGTGGGATCGTAGCTCCTAAAAAATGGACCGATTGTGATGCGGTTTTTTTTGTTTGAAAGCTGGCGTGACCGAGAGGGTTCTTAGCCATAATTCGTGAAAATCTGTTCAGGCATTTCAAGGTCATTAGCTCTTTTTTGTGCCGGGGGTTGCTTAAAATTTTGAAAATTTTACTTATTCATATATTACAAATATTCATTTTTGTGTATTATAAGAACAATCAATCAAATTTGGTACCTAACATAGGTACCTATTTAAAATATCTATAATTTTAAAAATCTATAGACAATTCTTTTGTTACAAAACAACAAAAAAAAACATCTGCCTTCTAAATTCAATTTCATCAAATGCACGAACTGTTAAACTTACGAAGTTAAAATAGTCATTAAGTTTTCTGAAATTATCCAATTTTGTACACAATTTCCTTAATTTTTCTTTCCGTAAGAGCCTTCTACAAAGTATTAGAAAACTTTAAAAAAAAGATGAATGAAATAGGTAAAGTCGTTCTGAAATTATGGCGTGACCAACCGAAACATGGATTGATTTATATATATATATATAGATAGTGGGTTCTGGCATCATGAAATTATCTATGAAACTTTGGGGATTTGATGTGTGCATGCCCGCGATGGTTTCTATACATAAAAGCGAGCTCTGGCGTCATGAAAATGTATTACTAAACCGTTCATCCGATTGCGAGGAACCTTTGTTGAGTTGTTGTGAGCATGCCCGTGAAGGTTTTCATATATACAAATTTCATACTGTGTGGCAGTATGAAATTTGTATAAAAAAATTGCAAAAAGTTGCACGCAAACTGTTTGAAAATGTACCGGGACTGTATGTATGGAATGCGGGAGGGGGGGAGGGTAACTCGGGAGGAGGGAGGGGAACTCGGGAGGGGGGTTCACGGGACGGGGGAAGCGGGCGAGGGGAGTGGGGAGAGGGAAGGCGGAGAAGGCGTAGTGGGAACGCGAGAGGGGAAGGGGATGCGGGAGAGGAAGGGGAGGTGGAAGGGGAACGGGACGAATGGGAAAGGACACGCAGGGAGAAATAATTGAATCAAAAAGCATTACAATATACAATATTTTGAAATAATATTTTATTATTATTATTATTTATTCCAGTTCGAATTGAATATTCATAGCTAAGACAGGACAACATCTGTCAGGTCAGCTAGTAATTATATATATTTCGATCGTCCAGTTGTTAAGTCCGACATGTCCAAATTTTTTTTTTCTCAGTGCCTCCTGTGTGAAAAAAATATGTATAATATGTAAAAAAATATATATAACATGCAAATATTTTCAGGTATCAGTGTTGGACTGACAGCAATTCCTCAAGGAATAGCTTATGCGGGAGTCGCCGGTTTACCTCTACAGGTATTTAATTTATATATTTTTCTAATTAAATTATTTCTCTCGTAATTACTTTAAATTATATATTTGAATATCTGAATTAAGCTTTATTAGCGTGTTGCTAGTCAGTACAGCGAGATCTATGAGCGTATCATAAAGTAGAGCTGTCCATAATTGGTATTGGATATTTTTTGTTTTATCATAATAAAAATAAAGGGAATGGAATAAAATCGATAAAAAATGAAATGTAGAACAGTTTATTGATATGTAACTGACAACCCATTTCCAATGTCATTCAAATAGAGATGCAATATAAATGTTATCAATTTATTAACCCTTTGGAGCTGGTGAAACAAAATCAATGTTGAGTGACACTCCACATTGGAGTGGAAAGGGTTAATAAATTGATAACATTTATATTGCATCTCTATTTGAATGACATTGGAAATGGGTTACATATCACTCGACATACTTTTTTTGCAGACAATTTTAAAATTGGAGGGATTTTTTTTTACTAAAATTTTGAATCACGATTGAAAGAATATTCTAGAATCCTTCGCCTCTCAATATTTTCAATTATTTTTACGGATGAACTAATTACCAATTTTATTTTAAAAAAAAACTAAAACTTAAAAAAACACAATTTTGGCGTTTGGAGCTGGTGGAATAAAAACAAAAAAGGTTTGGAGTGGTAAGGGTTAAAGGAGAGTGGATGTGTTGTGTTTGTTTCACTATTTTGAACGACATTATTGCTCATCTTGGCTTACCTTGTTTTATATACACACTAGCGAGTACCCGGCGTGCGTTGCAATGCCACTCGAGAAAAAAATTGTTTGGGTTTTATTTTGTCGGAAGTCAAAAATTTTTCGCTTTGCAATAAAATCCAAATAAACGGAATATTTCTGAACGCATCCGAAAACTAAAAACTGTTTTTGAAAGGTGATAAATACACTTTCAAATTTTATAATCCGAAAAAACAACGTAAGGATACATAAATTTTGACTACATAAAAAAGTTTTAAAAATGGCCCACCTTATGTTTTTTCTAACTAAAATTACTGCTAACAAAAAAAAAATAAAAACCCACTTTTGGATTTAAATATCATGTTTTCTACTTTCATAGCAAGGGAGACAACGATTTATACAAGCTCTATATGAGTTATTCCGAAAAGACAACAAATTCGCCTGAGGGGTTAATTGAGTCCTCCTTCACCCTTACAACCAAATAAATGTCAATTGTAGGTCATTCATTCCAAGGAACTACATGAGAATGATTTTAATTCATATTTAACCACTCCAACTCGTAAGCGTATTTACACGACAATATAACAATAGCAGTCAAGTACAATAAGCGTGTTTTCATGTTAAAGCTTGTGTTCCCACAGAAATCGTTATAACTCTGTTATTGTTCTAGTGACAATCCTAAAACAAAAAAGAAGTAGATCCATATTGAATCTAGCTTCACATTTATATTTAAAGTTGTCCATAGAAGTATATAAAAAAAAATTATTTTTGTGGAAACAGTTTTCGCCCGCCAAATCCGCTTCGCGCTGTTAAACATTGTTATTATTTTATTAAATATTTTTGTATGAAATGGTAAAAAGCAAGGTGACACAATTGTTTATTATACATTTATACAATAGAATAAGTGTTTTTTTTAACATAATCAGTGATTTTAGTACTGTTTTCACATAAAAACATAACTTGAGTAATTTTTACAATTTTTTTATGTTTGCATTCTAAATTTTAATGTTTACAAATGTTAATATTTATTTGTAATATAACAATTTCAAAGCTTATTTCATAACCTTTCAAAAATAGTTTTTAGTATTCGGCTACGTTCAGAAATGTTTCATTTATAGAGCTTTAATTGTGGAGCGGAAATAACACAAAGTTTTTATAAATCTGACGTTCGTTTAAGATAAAAAAAACTTGCATAATCGCAAAATACCGGAGTGGTTAACATTCAAATCATGCTGGGATACCTTAACGAGTCGTAGATGAGTATGCAACTAGCTAGCATGCTACCAGTGCTGTTAGAAGCATACAACTGGCGTCAAACTCATAGCTGGCAAACACTAGCAAAATAGTATGACGGATACTCACGAGCGTATATCGATCGTCCAGTTGATTAGTCAGACATCTCCAAGTTTTGAGATAACGAGGAAAGCCATATTCGAATGCTCACTGTAAATCAAATATTACTTACTCATGTGTGCGTTTTACATATTAAATATGTTAAAAAACAACATGTCTGCAATTCGCATGCGGTAGAAGTGAAACTTTCACAAAGAGGAGACCGATTATTCTATATCATTCTCTTGCAGGCTAAATCCAATAGATATATTTGTTTGTCTCTTTTTAGTGTCGCTTTTTCGTTTCATCAAGTTTCAAATCACAACGGTGCTTAAGAAGTTTTCACTTCAATAACACCGGGAAACACAAAGATCCGGTACATTAGTTTTTTTTTTTTACATTAACTCCACACAGGAGGCCCTGAGGAAAACAATTACCCTCAGGGCCTATGTCATCTGAGATGCTGTGTGGAGGGTCTTTTTGAGGAGAGAAAGGAATGAACATTGGTCTTGAAGAGACTCATGTTGTAGGAAGGAGGAAACACAGCGGCCGGCAAATCATTCCACAGCCGAGCCGTTGAACACAAGAACGAGTCGAAGAAGCGACCCATTCTCATGTGACAAAGTCAACCATGTTTGGCATGTTTCCCGACTATGCATCGGTGCCGAAGGGATCAATAATACCATTGAAATACCGGTAGAACACATGACATTTTGGAATTTCCCGCTAGTAACCCAGTAAACATAAATTTTTTGTTTATTTCACTACAAGTTTTTGTGCATTATAATTGATTTGATGGTGTTTATAGTATATATTGTTGTAGTAATCTGAGTATTATACCAGAGAGAGGGTACACTTTTACATATAACTGCGTACTCAACTCTAATTCCGACTTTTCAGAGATGTCTGACTAATCAACTGGACGATCGATATGATACGCATACAAAACTCGAATCGCCTCTAAGTATCTTCATGTACATGAAGGTAGTGGTGATGGGAAATTGAAGGGAAAGAGAAAGGTTGGGAAGTACCTACTTTTAGATTGTTTGTTAATTGATCTGATGGATTCCAGTATGGCCTGTACTCCGGCTTCATGGGATGCTTCGTGTACCTGGTGCTGGGAAGTTGCAAGGACTTGACTATTGGTCCCACGGCCATCTTGGCATTGATGACGCAGAAGTACGTCTCAGGGTATGGAGCTGACTTTGCCGTGCTGCTCACCTTCCTCAGCGGCTGCGTCATCTTGCTCTTAGGACTCTTTAATTTAGGTTTGTGATGAACATCTGCAAAAAAATATTGTTCTATTTGGGAGACGGGTATGGGTACTGCCGCCCCGGGAACCGTTTACTGGATAGCCAACAACCCTGTCATAGGTGACTTCAAATGGTCTGCTACATTTGGTGACTTAGCAGGGGTGACTGATGGCGGCGGATGCGTTTGCCCGTCTACTGCATGGTGGGCCAGATTGGGAGAGACTGGTTGAGGGAGACCTTTTGACTTCTCCAGCCATACTCTTTCAACCCATCGCCTTGCACCGCAGTGGAAGGAATGGATTCATATGTCCGTCACTTCTGGACACACTGACCCCCAGATTCCTAGCCACCCCTCATACCATTTTCATCTCCAGAACTTCCACTCCTTCCTTTCCCTAAAAGGACCCTCCACGTAGCATGATACAGGCCCCGAGGGAAATTGTTTCCCTCAGGGCCTCCTTTGTGGAGCTAATGTAAAAATAAAAATAATTTCATTGCAATATAACACAGGTGTATGACAAATTTTTCCTCAATGGAAAATGGACGTATTTATGAGAGTTAATTTTTATTTATATCTTAAAAGCGTCTCTAAGCTATTCAAAATGTATTTTATTTTGTGATCCTTGTCCACTTGAATTAATCTTTATTTTTATTATTTGCAGGTTTTTTAATAGAATTCATATCGATGCCAGTAACCACAGGTTTTACAACAGCCGCAGCCATTACGATAGGATTTACACAACTTCACTCCCTTCTTGGTTTTGCAGGTAAGGTTATTTTTATAGTACCATTTTAACTGAAGGGTGATTCTGTATCTTATAAGACAGCCTAACTCATGTTAAATCGCAAATATATATCAAAATTTCACAATTTTCTCAAATGTGATATTCCGTATTGTTAAGACACCAACTCTTAAAAGTAGTTAGACTAACGGGAGAGATGTCGACGTTTTTGCCTCGAAATCATAAATAAACTAATCATAAATCTAGGTTGATATCTTTGGGTCTTTTCTTTTTGTCATCAACTTAACTACGGATGAAACGAAATGGAACTAAAGATAGAGTAAGTTCATGGCCATTTGTCTATCATAGACAATAGAATTGCACTCGACTTACTCCATTAATTCATTAGCCCAATAAATTATTTAAAAAATAAAAATGCTTGGAAGCAGAAAAAATTAACAAATATAACATTTTTCTGCTTACAATAGAAAAATGAAAAACTCAAGGATACATTTTTTATTATTTTTATTTTCAGGAAGACAATCCATAATAACACATAATAACACTGGGTCAGTTCCACCGATGAATTATAAAAATGATCTAAAAAAAAATATCAAATGTCACCTAACCTCAATTGATTTACGGATAAATTAAACTGAATGTTACTGTTTTATATAATTTCCTCATTCCTTGACGAATTGTTGACACATTTTAACCATTTTTCACCCCTGGAATTCAATGTTTAAGGGCCCGCAACCCGAATTTCTACCAATTTCTTACATATCTCCCTTAAACATTTGAAGTTTTGCTCTTAAAAAAATATATTTTATTTTTGAAAATTATGTCTAGATGCTGCCCGCGCCGAAATGCAAATTATTTGAAATTCCCTCGATAGAAAAAAATCACAAAGTATGCTCCAAAAATTGTTAAAAACAAGTCTGTTTCTATTATCTTATAAATTATATTTGTGAAAAAATTCACAATGTTTCTTTAAATGATACTTAAGATGCTCCCCGCAAGATTTTTGCTCTATTTTAAACGAGTCGTGTTGTATTAAACATTTTCGCAATTTTTGCATCGATTTTGTCGCTGTAAATGTTAGCGCTCTCCTCTAACATTCGTAATTTCGTATCTCTCCATCTTCTTCTTTTCGGGCCCGGTTGCAGTGCCTTAAGTAGTAATCGCTCACTTATGATTGACGAAAGCGTCCTTGATAACCAGCGAAAATCTTGCCATAACAAAGTAAATACATTCGTAATTTCGTATCTCTCCATCTTCTTCTTTTCGAGCCCGGTAGTGGAGCCTTAATGATTTTTCGATTAAAAATATGCAGGATGAACTTGTTGCAAAAGGAAATAATAACATGTAGCAACGTGTACGAGCTTATGGTAGCGACAGAGAGATGTTGAGAAATAAAAATTACTAGCTATAATTCAGCTTCATCTATAAGATATTTGATCTTTTTTTGACAGTTTCAAGGTTGGAGCCGAGATATACGCCCCTGCTCAAAATCCTCATTAAGAGTTGTTAGTCGCGGGAAAATTTGCAAATGGAATGTCATCCCATATAAAAAAAATACAAATATCAAAAGAATACGACAAATGTGTAGTCATTTATGAATTCCTATTAGGTTCATATTATGAAATATCTACATGGTTTTAAGTGTTGATAATACGGCAATTCCTTATGTATTTCACCCGATAAGTTATTGGTAAAGTTGCCAAATTCCGCTTACACATATTTCCTAACCTTAAAACTTAACTTTGAGAAAAAATGGAAGTTTGATGTATATTTTACCACCTCCCCCCATATAAATATTCTAGTAATTAAATTGAAACAAAGTTATTTTACAAAAAAAAAATTGTGTATTTTACGTAGTTTAGTGGTAGGGCGGGAAGGAGGGAGGGGAATGCGGGAGGGTGAGGGTAACGAAGGACGGTGGTTTGCAGGAGGGGAAAGGTAGGGAAGGTGGAAGGGGTATGCGGGAGGGAGAGGGGATTGCTGGAGGCGGAAGGCGGAGAAGGTGGAGCGGAAACGCAGGAGGGGAAGGGGATATGAGATAGCAGGGAAATGGGGACGAATGGGAAAGGACATGCAGGGAGAAAAAATTACTTTATTTAAGTGGCAATGCAACGCATGCCGGGAACTCGCTAGAATTATTGTAAATGTAGAAGCTTTTTTTTTTTGAAGTAGGCAATTCACCCTAAAAAGAGTGCTTTGTGAATCTAGAAGTTAGTAATTTTATTATTTACTACTTTTTTATTACAGGAAACAAAGATTGTGTAATTTTATATTTTCTTTCATTTTTTTTTCAATAATCGTAATCAAACAGTTACTGATTAAAAAGTTGTAATTTATCAATTCAAATCAAACACTTTTGATTTATGTTATAAAAAAATTTAAAGCAAAGTTTGAAAATGTACTTTTACTGAAACTAATTACTAATTAACTTTTTTATTGAAGTAATTATCGCACTTTGTGTATTACCTAAATGTCATTCACTTGTTGATCTTTTTAATAACTCTTTGTAACGAATTTATAATAACCAAAAGAAGAAGATAATACTAATAAATCCAGTATCCTTCAACGGAAGCAATCTTCTGAACAGGCCCTCCATTGATATGCTTGGTGTAACTCTAAGTGACCAGCTAAGGTATGGGGGCTCCATCGAAGCCAGAATAATGTTGCCTCCCAAAAACTGGGCGTACTGTACAGGGCCCGCAGATACTTTAATAGTACACAACTGCTAACCCTGTACAAATCACAAGTGCGCCCCACGGCTGAATTTGGTAGCCACCTCTAGTCTGGAGCTCCAAAATACCTGTAAAAAAACACTTGACTCTGTGTAGAAACGGGCGGTCCGTTTGCAGTCTTTAGAGCACAGGCGTCGGGTGGGAATGCTATCCTTGTTCTACCGGTATTATATGTAAGATGCTCTGAAGAACTAGCGTCTCTTCGGCACCGGTGCATAGTCGGGAAATACGCCAAACGCGTGCCCAACATTTGTGCACGGTTGACATTTGTCACATGAGAACGGGACGCTTCTTCGACTCGTTCTTGTGTTCAACAGCTCGGCTGTGGAATGATTTGCCGGCCTCTGTGTTTCCTCCTTCCTACAATTCTCTTCAAGACTAATTTTCATTCCTTTCTCTCCTCAAAAAGACCCTCCACACAGCATCTCAGATGGCCCTGAGGGAAATTATTTTCCTCAGGGCCTCCTGTGTGATGTTAATGTAAAAAAATATCAAGCGAAAATATGAAAAAGAACAAGACACCTACAAATAAATAGATAACAGTCGCAACTATCTTCTTCCACTTCCTACTTACCTTCAGCCTCACAATATACCTCAATTAGGGATGCCATAGTCTCACTGGCTCCAGGCGGTTGGGAACAGTTGGGATTCTTGTGCAGTATTCACATATAAATAAAAAAATCATTGAATTACTATTTTTATGTCCTTGAGACATCTAATCATATTTTGTTAAATTGGCCCCCTGTTAAAATTATTTTGGATTGCCATTAATTATTTCTTGGAGCCTTAGATGTCTGATTGTTTCAATTCCTTGTTTATGTCTGTTTAAAATGATTGTGCATAAGTATTTGATTTGTAAAAAACAATGATCAATTAAAATGATTGATTGTGAAACAGTCCTATCTGTGCCGTAACAATACTGAATTATAAACTAATTGAAGTAACACGATTTGAAAAACATCCTGATTGCTTTATTGAAATCTAGCTGACCCGGCCACGCGTTGCTGTGGCTAACGATACACAACGCCATCTACTGGATGGTTACCCAACCTTTTAACACACACCGCCATCTCTTAATTTGCATACGAATAAAATCCACACCGCCCGCTTGCCAGCCCGCTCATCCACCACAATATTATATATTTCAACCAATCTGTACCCAATGATATACCCAAACCTTCCTCATGAATCACTCTATCTATTGGTGAAAACCGCATGAAAATCCATTCAGTAATTTTTGAGTTTATCGCAAACAGACAGTCTGACGTGGCGGAGTATTTTCATTTATAATATAAAGAGATGAAGAGAATGTTTTTTTTTGCAGGTAAATCCAATACTTTTCTGGAGGTGTGTATCAACTTTGTGGAGAATGTGAACACGGTGAAACTTTGGGATTCTCTTTTAGGAGTCTGCACAATTTTGTTTCTGCTCCTGCTGAAGGTAATTATTTATTATTAAAGTTTCTCTCCTCATTATTAAAGGAGGTTGGCTATTGAAGCATTTCTCAGGCCTCGACCGTATTTTGTCAGAGGGTCAAAATATTTTCGTTTTGCAATTAAATTCAAATAAATGGAATATTTTTTAAAGTATCCGAAAACTAGAAACTGTTTTGGAAAGACGATGAAATACGCTTTCAAATTTCATAATTAGAAATAAACATATAATTTTTGAAATATAAAAATTTTGCATGCAAACTTAAAAAGTTTTAAAACTGGCTCACCTAACTTGTTTCTGACTAAAATTACTGATTAAGATCACATACATAATTAATCGGGCAAAGGTATTATAAACGTTATCTTCAACTCATTTTTTTGTCATTTCATGTAAAAATAATTAGTAAAAAGTTCTCAAAGTTTAATTTTAAATTGCAGTTAAAAATTTTGGATTAATGAAGATGTACATTTTAATTATTTTGTGGTTAAATTTTAGATTTGAATATAAAGCGTGGTATTTTCTCTTTCTAATGCCGTTTAGATCATATTTCTAACCATGATATTAACCGAGACACAACGATTTCTAAGAAACCTGTATGAGTTGTTCCGAAAACCGAACAAATAGACTTGATGAGTTAAAAGAATTCATCATCCACTCTTTCATAGATGGCGCTAATTTAATTATTCAATGAAATTTTTTTTTCACAATTTATGTTTTAAAATATTAAGATGAATTATTATTATAGGGGTATTTTCAGTTTTAAAAATTAATTAAGTATTATTAGATATTATGTTTTCTTAGTTCCACTATAAGCTTTGTAGTAGTTTTTCTAATAAAATAATATTTTTATTTTTAAAACTAGTAGGTATTAGGCTGCTATCTATTGAATGTAAATCTAATCAAATATCATAATAAATGGTGTCCAAGATGAACTACTCCAGAATTTTATTGTTCCTTTCAAAATTACTTATATTGGATACCAATCACCGGCCGCCCCGGGAACCATTTATTGGATAACCAACACACCACGGGGTGTCCGAGTTCATGGGGTGAGGTTTATCTAGGTCTTAGCGGTGGCTGCTTTTGCCGTGGCGGGCAGGTTGGGAGAGACTGGTTGAGGGAGACTGTTTGTCCTCTCCAGCAGGACTCTCTCGACGCATCGTCTTGCACCGCAGTGGAAGGGATAGATTCATACGTCTTTCACTCCCGGACATACTGACCCCCAAATTCCTACCCACCTCTCATACCTTTTTTCCTTTCCAGGACTTCCTTTCCCTAAAAAAACCCTCCACACAATATCCCCAATGATGACATTGGCCCTGAGGGAAATTTTTGTCCTCAGGGCTAATATTTCCCTTTTTTTGTTTTAGGAATTACGGAGATGGGGGAGCCGCACAGCTGGACCTGAAGTACCTTTCTTCAAAAGCGTTCTGCAAAAACTAAACTGGTTGATATCTTTGGCCCGCAATGCTATTGTCATCATCATAGGATGCCTGATCGCCTGGACCTTTGAGAAATATGACTTAACCCCCTTCACACTCACAGGTAAAGCCTCAATTACATTGAGCGAGTTTACACGCTATTACCTACTAAGTTTAAAAGCGGGTGAATCGGCGAGTGAAATTGTCATGATGACACACAAAACTGTCCACTCGCTCAGTAGTGAAGTAAACTGAGGTCGCTGCTAGCGCCAGTAGCGAGAATAACGACGCCTGCGTGAACTAATTCTGTCAGATGTTTGACAGTCAAAATCAGCTGTTTATTGGCAGCCATATTGAAAACATAAATAAACCAATCACGAGTAATCGGGTAGCAAGTAAAGTTGACGACTTTTCAACTTTTTTCGTAGATAGTCAACAATCTGCTAGTTAGCAAGTAATACGATTACACTGAGCGAGTTTACTAACAGATAGTGAATTTCCCAGATATTGGCTTGTAAACTCGCCCAATGTAATTGACTCTTAAGACCTTATTTTTTAATCTTTTCCATAATTTAATAGCATCTCAGCAGAGGCGGCCCCTGCCTTAGTGCATTTGTGCAATGCACTGCACTATGCCAATCTTTAATCGAGTACGGTATTATAGCCTGGGGAGGAGCTAACCCTGCCACCATTGATCCGATTTTTAAAACTAAGAAACTAATTACATATAAAGATTATATTAAAACTACCGTTCACAACCAGTTCGGATGAAACTTCAGGAGAATCTGTGGCTTGGTAGGCAACTTTATGCCAAAAACATACTAACATACCTCTTCAAACACTGAACTACCTTTGAAAATCTCCAAACTGCTCGAGATACTATAACCAAAGGGCATAATCTCTTACTTATCCCTTTTGCTAAAACAACTTTTGGCAAAAGAAATTTTATAGACTTTGCAACAAAACTACACAATGCACTTCCACTGGCCATTAGAAAAAACACAATGTATCTTAAATATAAAACAGACACCAAGTCTTGGATTACCAGCCAAATCAGATCCAACATCAAAGATATTATCAAAACCAACTTATAAATATGTGTTTTTTCAATTAAAATTTTTATTTTATGTATTATTATTTGTATTTTTCTCATATTTTAAAGCGCCTGATCTCAACACAGGTTTTTCCTAGTGAGACAGGCATAGGATATAACAAATTGTAAGTCTATAATTAATAACGATGAATTAAAAAAATATATAAAAATTGATATAGGTACGTCAGAAGTGCAGATTCATTCATCCACTCATGAAGAATTCCCCCAATTCATTATAATATCCTTACCAATTAGCTTTTATTTAATTTAACTCCCCAAACTAATTTGCTTTGAATTTAACCCTTTTCCTGCGGGAAGCGCACCACTGCGCCGCCCCGTACATGCTCTGTACGCGGGCGGCGTGTCTGTGCGCCGCGAAATTTCTCCGGCGTTATGTATACGAAACATACTTGAATATGGTAAAATTTATACTCCTAAAAATTCTCAAAACTTTACCCTACTGACATCTTGCGATATTTTTCCGTAATACGTATCCTAATCAGAGTTACAGAGATTTGAAGGGACCTCCCAACTCGGAGCGAAAATTGAATCAGTTTGAATTCTTCCCGCATCTTTTCACACGCTATTGCGCAGGCGCCTTTCATAAGCACTCGTAAGATTCTCAAGTGAAGACGCTCGCCGAGTAATACATTATCATATCGAATTATTGTTTGCTTTTTTCGTTGATGCGAACTATCGTGTTTACTGTGGACATTTATCTGATTTATCATATTTAAAAATAAGTTTTTTTATAAATATACTAAAGATACTTCCAACTGTGGTTGAAATATAAAATTTCATCAGTGTTAGATTATTTTCAAATAAAAATATGTGATGAGTGTTTTTAGTTGACAATCAAGTGTAGAGATTTTTTATAACTCTTTACGAAAAGTTTCACTTTTTATCAATAATTGAAATTATTTTTATTACCAACGTACAAAATGTCGGGTCGTAGTCTTAATGACAACGAAATAATTAGTGCAACTTTAGAAATAGATTTAGATTTAACGAAGACGAAGATAACAATTGTGAAGCTGCAGTTGTTTTTATTATACAACCCTTTTTAAGTGTGTGTCAATATTTCATGCATTTAGCCAATCGAGACATCGCACCATAGTTGAAGAGCTGTACTCCGGTATGTTGACGTGCTTATTGTGTTGACCTTGAAATATTAATAT
The DNA here is from genome assembly GCA_929108145.2 of Limnephilus rhombicus. Lineage (NCBI taxonomy): Eukaryota > Metazoa > Arthropoda > Insecta > Trichoptera > Limnephilidae > Limnephilus > Limnephilus rhombicus. The sequence goes on along the minus strand of OV815280.1, from coordinate 9,781,684 downwards.
GGCCGCCCTTGACGCGTAGAAAAGGTTAAGTGTTATTTTTTAAATTGGATTTGTTTTTACATTAGCTCCACACAGGAGGCCCTGAGAAAAATAATTATTCCCTCAAAACCTCAGAACATGGTAAGGCTAATTAATTTGGGAGGTGGGAATGGGTACCGCCGCCCCGGGAACCTTTATTGGATAACCAACACCTCTGCCATACGTCACCCCAAGTGGTTCGCTACGTTTGGTGATTTAGCAGGGGTGCCCTGGTTCATGGGGTGAGGTTTGTCTAGGTCTTGGAGGCGATAACCAGGACATAGTGAATCCAAGATTCCTACCCACCCCTTAAACCCTTTTCCTTCCCAGAAATCTCCTCTTCTTCCTTTCCTTAAAAAAACCCTCCATACAGCATCATAGGTGAGCATAAAGATGACATAGGCCCTGAGGGAAATTATGTTCCTCAGGGCCTCCTGTGTGGAGCTCATGTAAAAAAAAATAAAGGCGAATGTAGAACCCTATCCAACCAAAGTGACGAACTAAACTGCGCATCGTAACAACGATCTACTGCCAGATACAAACAAAATAAAGAGTGTAAATGATGTTACAACCTTGTTAAATAAATGATTATTTAAAATGCTTGATGTTAGAACTTTATCATACATGTATCTACGAAAATACAACACAGATGGTTCTGAAAATTATTTTGAGGATAGAAATGAACAAAAAAAATGCTTTGGCATTCAAAGCTCATTTGGGCGGCGGATGTACCGCCGCCCCGGGAACCATTTATTGGATAACCAACACCCCTGCCATAGGTCACCCCAAGTGGTTTGCTACATTTGGTGACTTAGCAAGGGTGACCGGGTTCATGGGGTGAGGTTTGTCTAGGTCTTGGCGGCCAATGCGTTTGCACACCTACGGCTCGGGAGAGTTTGGTTGAGGGAGACCTAACCGAGATCGCTCCAGCCGAACTCTCTCGACCCATCGCTTTGCATTGCAGTGGCAGGGATCCATCACTCCTAGACACGTTGACCTCCAGATTCCTACCCACCCTTTGTGCCTTTTCCTTCCCAGAACTTCCTCTCCTTCCTTTCCCTAAAAAAAACCTCCACACAGCATCCCCAAAGATGACATAGGCTCTGAAGGAAATTGTTTTCCTCAGGGCCTCCCGTGTGGATCTAATGTAAAAAAAAAACAAAAAAAAATTTGAAAAAAAGTCAGTTAAAACGAGGTTGACGATATTACGTATATATTAATGAGCAAGATTAAGAAAGGAACGCTCCGATGGTTTGGGCATGTAGAGAGAATGAACGAGGAAAGGAGTGTAAGGAGAATATATGACGCAAATGTGAATGGTAGAAGAAGTCGGGGAGAAAGACATGGCACGACCAAGTGAATCAGATACTTGAGTCGGACCATGTCAAGAGTCAGAATAATAGAAGAGCATGTATGAGATGATGTATGAATGTGAACAAGGCAAGGAGTGTGTGCCAAGACCGAGTTGGCGGTCCATCCTCTCTGCCTACCTCTGCAGAGAAACGGCGTTATGGTTAGTTAGTTAGTTTTAGTTTTTGTTTTAAGCCATTTTAATGTTATAATAATATGCTAATGTAAAACTTCAGGTGCTGTGGGAAAAGGCCTGCCTCCCTTTGTACCGCCTCCATTCTCCACGACGGTGAACAACATCACCTACAACTTCCCCGAGATGGTGCAGCACCTCAACTCCAGCATCATCACCCTAGCACTCATTTCCATTTTGGAGGCTGTTGCCATTGCTAAAGCTTTCTGTGAGTAACACTACCGATATCCTGAAGGTCTCCCAGTTGTACCTGTCTTATAACATCTCTGGCAAGCCCGAGATTTGATCACTACATTTGTTATAAATAAAGGGCACTGTTAGGTAGGTTAATAACATATATTATAAAATCCTTTTCTTTCATAATATTAAAAACTGTTGAAAAACTGTCACAAACTGTTTTTCAACAAGTTTGGAAATTTGAAGAGAGAAAATTCAATGTAGAAAAAAGAAGGTAAAACAGGAATCTTCAGATATGACTCTATTATATGAAGGAAAATGGTTTCTATGGTAAAACAGGAGTCTATATGTAATATTGTTCTATTTATAAATAAAGAAAATGATTTCCATGGTAAAACTGGAATCTACTAATATTGAAAATTAAACGGAACCACAGAGACATCTGTTGATGATATTAGGTGTTGGTGACTGAGCAAAATTTGGAAATTACAATAATTATTTTGTTCAGACCTTAAATTAAACAATCTTTTCGTGTATTTAAAATAATTTGTATTAAAAGATATGTGTAAGATGACCAAAGTTTACTCAAATCCCTCCGATAAGCGAAATCCGGGAAGCTGGTAAGTTATCTAACAAAATCTGTGCAGACCGTATATAATTTAATTAGTATAAAAATATGATTTGTAATTGTCATTTGTGAGATTTGTTTTGTATATTTCAGATACTTACCACAACATTAAAAACACCCATAGCTTATTTGATATGTGCGTACCTTTGGATTGGTGATCCTTTCTTCCATGTGTGAAATTACAACTGTCAGGCCAGCGTGACTACGAACGAAAGTTCCTTGGGTGTTTTCTGCTCGGAACTGCCAAACTAAACTTATTCAGGTTTATAAGTGTCAAGAACAACTACCTCGAAAACACGTTCTAACAAGCATCCACCATCAACTACCTGCAAAATATTTGTTAGGTCTGCGCAGACCTAGCAGTGTTTCTACACAAAAATGGTTTTGAAAAAAAATCCTCTAAAAAATATTTTTAATTGAGCTAATTCTGTGCGTTGCCTTTGAGGAACTCATGAAACCATTTCATTCTAACAAACCAGAAAAAAAATTTACGCAAATTTAAAAATTGAAATGGTCTGGCGAGACCTTGACACTCATCGGAAGGATGTAGGTACATAATTAAATCAAATAAAAATTGATATGATAGAATCATGCTGTCAAAATAAAAATTGATATGATGATAGTACAATTCTTCAGCATAGTACGGAGCCATGATCGAAGTCTAACTCCTACACCTCACTTACTTGACATGGCTTGCTAAAGATAAAAATTTTCCAATGTTCCAGCCAATGGAAAGATAGTGGACTCGACGCAAGAGATGTGCGCTCTGGGCATGTGCAACATCGTGGGGGCCTTTTGCAGGAGCATGCCCACCACCGGCTCCTTCACCAGGACTGTCATCAACAACTCCTCAGGAGTTCAGACACCCATGGGCGGAATATTCACAGGTACACATCAGATGTTTCTAACACCTAGTAACTTCAAAATTAATTGTTTGGTACGATTTCATCTTGTGTACAAGTGAGTGAGCTCTCCTTGTTGCAATTTCACATTAACAAAATAACAGAGCCGTTCATCACATGAAAATGATTTATCAAATTGGTATTTTGGAGACTTACAAGGACCCCACAAAATCCTTTTTTTTTTTTTTTACAGTGAATGCCGCACAAGAATCTCAACTGCTCCCGTCTGGAGCCAGTGAAACTATGGCAACCCCAATAGGGGTATGTTGTGAGGCTGAAGGTAATGGGGAGGGGAAGGAGGTGGGGAAGAGGAAGGTTGGGAAGTACCTGGCTATTCAGATCTGGTCACCAAACACGGCTAAAGCCATTTTCAAGCAACGTTTCAATTCTGAATGGTGGTCTTACACCAGGGCGATACTGATAGTATCTTCCACTCTGGAACATGCCGCAAATATACTATATATTATTTTAAATGAATTAATTGTGAAATAACACAAATTAATCAAATAAAATTTATTTGCGCAAAAGCATTTTCCTTGAAGCCTTTTCAAATTTTGCAGTTGCTATAGCATTTTGTTTAAGGTGGAAGATTTCCATAGTTAATGATTAAAGACATGTGATAAGGTGTTGCAATTCTAATTTTATTGTTATTTTTTAAGAAAATTGTGTGTTTAAGGAATAATCTGATATTTATTTATATTATGGGGTTACCTATAAGATTTTTATAAACATGTGATGTACATAATAATTTTGTGGATCATGAAGTAAAATATGCTATTTAAACTATACAGGGTGTCCGGGGGTAAAGTGCATTAACTTCGGGAGGTGATTCTACATGATGGTAGGAGTAAAAAAGATTAACAACTTTTTCCGAAATTCAAACATTTTTTAACCCATACAAAAAGATGTACCTACTAAAAATCCTTAGTGTGAGGTACGATCTTACTTGCTGAGAGCCTGCCGGGCGCCCGACTCGATTGTGAATGGCCCGTGTATCGTAACAGCGGAAAATAATAAATCTGGCCGCACACGCCGGACTAATTTTATCTTTTTACCTCAAAACTACCCCTAAAAGTTGGAATTTCGAAAAAAGTTATTTATCTTTTTTACTTGTACTACGAGGGGAGGTTTTTAAGTTCGCGGAATGGGTAGGTAGGTGATTAGTGAGGGTGTCGCTGAATTAGATACAAATTACACAACTCATTATTAGTAAAAACACCGGGTTTTATCGAAATTAGTTCATTAGTCTTTGAGCTATCGTCGACTAAACATGTCAATATGGTTTACAAGTGGTATAACCTCTTCAAATAAGGCAAGAGTCACTTGAAGACGACCCACGGCCAGGAAGACCGATCGAGGTGACCACTTCGGAAATTATTCAAAAAGTCAAAAAATAAATATAGACTAAAGAAGAAACCGCAACAGAAATAGTTGGAGTATCAGATACAACCATTTTCAAAATTCTTCATGGCCATCTTGGCATGACTAATGTGGTGCCGGGAATGCTCGCCGCCTCAAAAACAACAGAGCGCGGAGTGTTCATGTGCATTTTCGGACCTCTGTAGAAAAGACAAAAATGGAGTGTTGGCTCAAATTGTTACTGGTGATGAAATTTGGGTTTATCATTATGAACTTGAGTGTAAATAGGTTTCAATGCAGTGGCACAGAAAGGCACACTACCACCAAGAAGTTGAAGGTGTCACAATCGGCTTGGAAAATCATGGCGACAGTCTTTTGGAACTCAGAAGGAATCCTGTTGATCGATTACAAAGATAAAGGTGTTTCCATAACCGGAGATTACTAAGCTTTAATCCTACGGCAATTAAAAGAAGCCACCAAGGAGAAAAAAAGGGGAAAATTGACCAAAAGTGTCCTCCTTCTGCACGAGAACGCGCCTGTTCACAAGAGTCGTGTTGCGATGTCTGCCCTGCAGAAGGTGGGCTTCGAAATTTTGTCACACCCACTTTACAGCCCTAACCTGGCTCCCAGTGATTATTACCCATTTCCAAACTTGAAAAAAGAACTTCGTGGGAAAAAGTTTTCAAGTGATGAAGAAGTGAAGGATGCAATTTCGGCGTATTTTTTAGACAAAGACAAATATATTTTTTTAAGGGTATACATCAGTTAATTGAAAGATCCGAAAAATTTATTAGGGTAGCAGGTGAATGTACTAAAAAGAAAAAATAATTTTAGATTTTTATTTCTACTCCTTACCCCCCATTCCGCGAACTTAAAAACCCTCCCTCGTATCATGTAGAATCACCTCCCGAAGTTAATGCACTTTACCCCCGACACCCTGTATAGCACCCACGTAGAAGAATAGTATTACGCTAAAATTGATTATTATTATTGAGGCTTGTTATTATGACCTGTTTTTAACTATATTCCATACAGTTAAACACAACTACTACTTCTGAGAAAGTATTGCCAACTGCATGCAATCTAGGTACAAGCGAGTATCAATACAAGCAATTCTGGACTAACAACTACTGTTTAAAATTTCATGTAGAAATATTAAACCAATTAAAATCCTTCTGTCTGATAATTTAAGCATATTCATATAATTTAAAAGAGTGTTGTGGTTCAATAAATTTGCTGGATTACCCATTTTAAAACATTGATAAGGTAAAAATTTATTTATTTTTTAATGAGAATACCTCACAAGAGTCCCAGCTGCTCCCGTCTGGAGCCAGTGAGACTGTGGCATCCCTAATCGGGGTATGTTATGAGGCTGAAGGTAGTGGGGAGGGGAAGGAGATGGGGAAGAGGAAGGTGGGGAAGTACCTGACTCTTCAGATCTGACTCCAACCATGGCTAAAGCCATTTCAAGCAACTTTTCGATTCTGAATGGTGGTCTTATAACCAGGGCGATACTGAGAGTATCTTCCACTCTGGAACGTGCTGCAAATATACTGTATATACACATTATTATTAATTAATTAATTGTGAAATAACAGATTAATCAAATAACATTTATTTGATTTATGGGATTCGATCCCGCGACCTTCAACCACTCTTGCGAGTCAAAAACCTTACCCGTCGAACACGGAGGCCGTTGTATTCTTATTATGTACACTTATGTTATTTTTATTTGGACACTTATGTTATTTCTGTTGGACCCTGCCGAACGATTCTCTATATGTTGTGAGATCGAGATAGATCTCGGGCGAGATCTCCTGTCAGATTTGTGTGATTTTCTTTGGCTGTTATTTGCTTTTTCTATGGGCCGATATCAGAATTTGAGCTGTGAGCTGTCACGTATTTTAGTTTAGGTCTTTTTAAACACGAATTCGTGCAAGTATGTATGATTATTTATTCATTTAACAGCCTTAGAAAATCACACAAATCTGACAAGAGATCTCGATCTCACAAAACATAGAGAATCGCTCGGCTGAAAAGATTCAGTTGATATCTATTATTTTTTCTCCAGTTGTTGCATCTGTTATGATTTTTTTAACAATATTATTTGTATGTTACGATTATTGCAGGAGCTCTGGTTCTTCTGGCTCTCAGCTACCTGACCTCCTCTTTCTACTATATCCCCAAGGCGGTGCTGGCCGGCCTCATCATCTCTGCCATGATCTTTATGGTGGAGTTTGAGGTTATTCCGCTCTTTTGGAAGACTAGAAGTAAGCATTATCAAACTAACAATATCTGTGAGGAAGCAGCCTTATGTGCTTATGTGCTAAAAATTATCTGCAACCTATATATATATATATATAACCGTGCGATTATGGTCGAAAAATGGACAACTTTTATTTTTTCAACGATTGATAGCGATCCAAAATTGGACCACATTTTCCTATCATTCGTAAAACATTTATTGTAATTATTTGAAACATTTCCCCGTCCAGCCATTTATTTTAAAACGAAGCTATTGAAATTTTTTATCTTTTACTAGCTGACCCGGCCACGCGTTGCTGTGGCTAATAAAACACAACGTCATCTACTGGATGGTTATCCAACCTTTAGAACCACCACCGTCTTTGAGTTTGTCGCGAAGAGACAGACAGATGCCGCAGAGGACTTTAATTTATAATACGTAGAGATGGTGTGAAAGATTATAATAATGTGCATGAAATGCTTGGGGTAACTAATGTATTTAAGTTAGTAAGGATTAATACTGTATCCATGTAAATAACTTTTCAATTACCGCAATGTATGTGACAATTTTTTTAGAAGATAGAATGGGTATAAGTAAGCTATCCATAAAAGATAGATATATGCCTTCCCGGACTTTTTTGTAGATCTATAAAAGAGGAATATCCCACCATGCATTGTTTTGTTATATCCCAAAAGGATTAGGCAGCGTTTTCGATGAAAGCTACCAGGCGGCTTGACTTTTTCCGATACTTCTAACAATTATCGTTATGTTTCAACCAATTTAAACAAATCCTTAACAAATTACATACCTAAACCTTCCTCACGAAACACTATATCTATTGGTGAAAACCGCATGAAAATCCGTTCAGTAGTTTTCGAGTTTATCGCGAACAGACAGACAGATGAGATGACCTTAGATGTCGCAAATCCGAACTTCGTAGACTATTTTAGAACGATGTTAAAAATAATTTTTTTCCCGCCGAATTTTTGATCAGCTGTTTACAGTTAAAATTAAGTCATTTTTCCATAGATATGTACCTTTCATTATCAAGTATACCACAGACAACATACAGAAATCGAAAATATTCTTTGTTGACTTGAATAAGTACCCCTCACGGCAGATTCAAAGTAAAAACATGCAGGATTCGCGCGGTTATAAACTTTACGATTTTTTAAAATATTTTTTATAAATCCTACAAATATGAGATAAACGGTAAAATACAGGTTAATTCATTGGCTATATAGTACTATAATAAGTTTTTATGTCCAAGTTAAAATTCGAAGGTATGATTTTTTTGAATGTTGGCAAAAAATTTTAAAAAAATTCTGGGAAATCTCGAGCAATCTTGCCAAAATTATTTATTTCGCGTGATCGTTCCTGTGGTTAAGGCTATTTGTATATAGAATTAAACATTAAAATGCTTTCATTCCTTTACAGAAATAGAACTTCTTCCATTCTTCGGTACAGTTATTGCCTGCCTTTTAATTGGCCTTGAGATCGGCATTGTGGTTGGAATCTGCCTCAATGTTCTCATGATACTTGCAACCACGGCCAGACCCAAAATTCATACTGAAATGTTGAAGGTACATTGTCTATTCTTTTTTCATTTATTTATGTTGTATCATTTTATTATTATTACATGCATACATTTTTTATGACAACTGCAATTATATGAACAGTTCACCTGAAACTTATTATTTGTCATCTATTTCAGATGCAAGAACATGTTTTGTAACAATACAGTTTAAAAGGTATTGTCTGAATATTTATTAATCAACTGCTCTGAATTTAACTATGTAATCTAACTCAAGAAACATTGGCTAAAGAAAGAAGAAAAAGAGAAAAAGTTGAATTTGGAGCATTAGATATAATATATTCTTTTTTACTTATGTTGACAAATACTACACACAAACCAACTTGCAGAACCCGACATGTGTGTAGGTAAAACCGATTTTTGTATTGATTGTAGTCATTCGCAGCGCAACCTACAATCTTTGAGATTTATAGTACGGCACGGCGCACGTTTTTTTTTTTTAATACATATTAGCTCCACACAGGAGGCCCTGAAAATAATAATTCCCCTCAGGGCCTGTGTCATCTTTAGGGATACTGTGTGGTTGGTCTTTTTAGGAAAGGAAGGAGAGAAATTTCTGGGAAGGAAAAGGGTTTTAGGGGTGGGTAGGAATCTGGGAGTCAGTGTGACCAGGAGTGACAGACGTATGAATCCATCCCTCCCACTGCGGTGCAAGGCGATGTTCTGAGAGAGTACGGCTGGAGAAATCAAAGGAACTCCCTCAACCAAACTCTCTCTATCCGGCCTGCCATCAGATGGTGGGCAGACGCATCTGCCGCCAAGACCTGGACAAACCTCACCCCATGAACCCAGGCACCCCTGCTGTTGTCACCAAATGTTGCAAACCATTTGGGGTGACCTATGGCAGAGGTGTTGGTTATCCAATATGGTTCCCGGGGCGGCGGTACCCATATCTGCCTTCCAAAATTGTACATTACAGCGTGCCTTACAGTCTAGAAGCTTCAATCGACGCAAGCGCACCGGCCTACCTGCAGTTTCTGGAACTCTCTCGTCTCTATAAAGCGCCGTGCGCCTATATAAACGCTGCCGCTGCGCTCACAGTTTAGTCTGGTACTCTTGCGCCTGGCGACACCTCGCCGGCCAATTGCTGGCGCCGAGCACCGCACCTGCAATCACAGTCAGCCTAGTCTCAACAACTAGCCCCGACTTGCGATATTCGCGGTGCTCGTCTTTTGATGACATTAGCTACGTCAATAATATACTTCCTTTCTGGTAGCAAAACCATTTAAAAATAAATATAAATGGTAGAGTTTTGTGGTCAGCGATAATTAAGGTATTTAATGGAGAATTTATAAATACTCTTCAAAAGTTTATTTTTCTGATTCTCATCATCGTATTAAAAATGTGTAATTTTAATATTTTCATTGATTTTGAAAATGATCTAAACCATAGACATCCAAATGGATAGACAAGCAGTTACAGATGAGGGGTAAAACCAAACTATGGAGGGCGAAGAGGGGAAAGATGACTGTGATTCGTTATACAATCAATCTGACAGTAAATAGGCATCTCGCATTACAATATCACCAGTCTAGTCTATTGGAGTCTATTGGAGTCTGCCGTTCAAGATCCATTCAAGTCTCTGGTCTTGCGTACTGTGCAGCCTCTGCTTGCATCGAGCACCGACTAGATCGCTACGACTCCTCACTCCACTACCGCTTATCTCGACCATTATCCACATTGTTAGTCTCTTGTCGGGCCATCAGAATAATAATAATTTGATCAGCGTTTCGACATGTCGGGTTCTGCATGTCAGTTTGTGTGGAGGGCCTATTTTTGATTTTGTAATAGAGTTATTAAATTTGTTTCCCATTAGAAATCCTTCATTTATTGCCACATTTGATAAGAAACTAAAGATTTAAAATTTTTTGGTTTATTGCATTTTGGTTTTGACAATGTCTTATGACAGATTAGCATCTAGTTTTTTTTATAATCAAACTAAAGCTGGGAACATACTAGGCCCACGCCACGCTACACGACGTGGGTAGACGTCATCATTTCCATATCTGGACTACTTACCATCCATACATTTTCTATGGAAACGGGTGCTTTAGAATCACACTAGCCCCACGCAACGCAAACCGACGCCCCCCACGCGACGCGGATCTGCCGCAGCCAGATCGGCGTGGGCCATGTGGAAGGTGGAGGGGGTATGGTCACGCCTACTACGAGATGATTTTACATCTTTCTGGTGTTATCTAAGCATCTAACGTTATGTTTCGCAATATCTGTGGTTGTTTTTTTGACAGATATTATTAAAAAATGGATGACGAACAGTTCATTGAAACTGTTAGGCACGAAGTTATTTATATAATCAAATTACAGGATTATAGAGATTCTGCATACGCAGTGTAGCTTGGGAGGAAATTTCAGCCTTTCATGGCATGACTTTCAATATTATACCCCTATAATTAATGACAATCAAACCTTAGACACACTGCCAGTCTTTCTCTGATCCGAATCGACTTTCGAAGACGTGTGTTTTCTTTTTTTATGTCATATTCAATTATGCTGTGAAGCTCTTTAAATACCACTTTACTCATACGGAAGTACTTGAAGAATCGTCCGTCATCAGATTCTAGTTCCTTTACTAAAGTATGGAACTCTCCAAACATTTGTCTTTGTTTGTTAATGTTGTGGATCCAAATACTTCTCAATTTTTTCTTTTTACGAGAATATTGATTTAATAATAATAATCGTAGCAAATTATCTTCAAATTAGCTTTCAAGACATGGCAAAGCTGTCATCTACTGAGAAGAGAATCACATAAACCTAACCTAAAAAATAAATGTCAAATGTATCGAATCAAACGCGCCTGCGCATAACCAAAGACCCCTTGTCACATGGTCACAGCGATGCGTGCATACGTCGGCCAGTGTGAACATGAACAGGAACGTTGCGTCGCGTCGCGTAGCGTGGCGTGGGCTTAGTATGTTCCCAGCTTTATTTTTGCTCTTTTTTACTTACTAGTTGACTTTCAACAAGTTTGCAAACCTTTCAAAAGAATGCAAGGCCGATGTAAGCGTAATAAGTAAGATTAAGAAAGCTATGCTTAGATAGTTTGGGCAATGAAGAAAGGCGTGTAAAGAGAATATGTAGAGCATGGTAGAAGTCGGGGATGTCTGAGGAAGACATGGCATGGTCAATGAATCAGATACTTGAGTCGGGCCATGTCAAGAGTCAGAATAATAGAAGAGTATGTATGAGATGATGTATGAATGTGAATGAGGCAAGGAGTGTGTGCCAAAACCGAGTTGTCGGGGGTTATCCTCTCTACCCCTGCAGGGAATAAAATGGTTAGTTAGCAAACCTTTGAAAATTATATTTTTCGATATAATAAATTTTTAAATCCATTTTATAGTATCTGTAGTATAGTAGTAATATTTAATACAAAATTTTGGCGTGGATTTTATTTATATATTATTTTATTTATTTATTGATTCATTTAGCGTAAAAATAAATTTTATTGTTAAGAAGAATATTATGTTTATATCTTTGGGATGGTACATTTAGGAGATGCAATATTTGAACCCAAAAAATATAGGCTATCTTTAGTGCATTTCAGTATTTAATTAATTTTCAACCAAAATTGGAGATACAATATTTTAACTCTAAGCCATCGATATTTCAATAAACAACATTGCTGTTTTCTATTCAGACTGATTACATCTTTTTTTTATATCTTCCTGCTGTATAATTAGAAATCATTTGAAATTCTGACTAGTTCTTAAAACAGCTTATTTTCATTTGTTGTAAATTTAGATTACCTATTTGTTGCTAATTTGATGAACTTTGCCAATTTTGATTATAAGAATATCCCTAACATTATCATAACAGTTGTAGATATAGCTGATATCGTTCACAGAAGCATTCCATTGTTTCAAATGTAAGTTGTTGACAATGTAATGTTCCATAGGTGAACTCCCAAGACGTACTGGTGGTGTCTCCGAATGACAGCCTGCTCTACTGCTCCGCTGACCACTTCTCCAAGGCGGTGATGAAGAAGGCCTTCTCCAAGGAGCACATCAACAACACCTCACTGATCATAATCATTGACGGCAGCGGAATTAGGAATTTGGACCTTACGGTGGCCAAGGTAGTTTACCTTATAAATAATAAAGTTATAGCAGTCTTATAAATTAATTAATACTTTAATTTTTGTTTACATTAGCTTCACACAGGAGGCCTTGAGGAAAATAATTTCCATCAGGGCTTATTCAAATTATTTCAAATTCAAATTATTTATTTATTCTTTCAAAAACATTACAAAATTAAAAATTTTAATGTGTTTTTAAAATACACTTGTAACAGTATTACATTAAACATAAATGGTAGAATGGTGGGCTAAAAACTATACAAGCATTAATAGAGCTTGCCTTTTAAAAGCAGCTTCACTAACGCTAAATATGTCGATATCCGAATTAATTCTATTCAACAGCAAGATTGCTCTCCCGACTGGCATGACCATTGGCAAGTTAGTCCTGCAGGCCGGAAGATAGAACAGCCTATGCTGTCGGTGGCGAAGATAACCATCGGGAACATAAAAATGAATGCTCTCCAAGATAGCTGAGTTTTCAAACCATCCGCGAATCAATTTGAAGAAATGCGTAGCAATGTGTACATCCCTTCTGACTCGTAGATGGTTCATTCCGAGCATACCCAAAAGAAAGTCAGTAGGATAGAGCCACGGGTAATAGCCATACTCCCTCATGTACAGAAATCTCAGAAATTTTTTCTGAACTCTCTCCAACATGAGGGAATATTTTACTTGGTGCGGACTCCAAATTACTGATGCACTTTCAAGTCTACTCCTTACTAGGGAATTGAATAGGATTATGAGAACCCGGGTATTTCTTCTTATGCTATCTTCGGGGATGCGTGTGGAGGGTCTTTAAGTAAAGGAAGGAGAGGAAGTTCTGGGAAGGAAAAGGTATGACGGATGGATAGGAATCTGGGGGTCGGTGTGTCCAGGAGTGACAAACATAAGAATCCATCCCTCTCACTGCGATGTAAGTTGAGAGAGTCTGGCTAGAGAGGTCAAAAGGCCTCCCTGAACCTGTGTCTCTCAATCAGCAGGTGGGCAGACGCATCCGTTGCCAAGACCCGGACAAATCTCTCCCTATGAACTCTTTTTTGATTTTACGATTTGAGGTATCTGTTAGTGTTATTACCCTTATATCTGCCATACATGCTTACAATACAAATAATTGTCCTAATGAACCAGTTTGTCAAAATTTTGTCCATTGAATTAGTGCGATTGAACAAAGAATTGTCCAAATGGACAAATTAGACAATATTTTTCTCATTTTGCCTGAAAAAAGCTAATTAAATTACCTGCTGGTTTTTCTATTAATTGTGCATTTTAAAATGATTTTCAGAGCTTTAAGATCCTCTTACAAACACTGAAGTCTAGGGAACAGAAGGCCTTCCTGTGGAGGTTCAACACTTCTGTGCAGGAAATTCTGAATGGAGTCTATAAGGACACCGCCAAAATGTTTGTGTTCCAAGAGGAACTGGAGGAAATAGTCAAATGTGAGTACCATAGTCTAACCTAGTCCAATGACTTGTTGAATGCAACTGAAGCAACCAACCAGAATGAGGGGAGGCGTGGTGCAGGGCAGAAGTATGACATCTGTATCTGGCACTACACTTTTAACATTTATTTCGCACATAGATGACATATGTAAAGTACAGTCGTGCATGGCAACAATACAATTGTGATTACGTGTTGTGTAGATTGTTGCTTCCTTGGTGTGTGTAGTGTACGTAGCACACTTATATTCATGTCATAATCAGGCGCGGCTCGTCCTTACATTAGCTCGTGCACTGAACCGCCAACAAAATTAAACAACATTTTAACCACTCTGGTATTTTGCGATTATGCAAGTTTTTTGTTTTAAGCGAACTGTCAGATTTATAAAAACTTTATGTTATTTCCGCTTCGCAATTAAAAGCTCTATAAATGAAACATTTCTGAACGTAGCCGAATACTAAAAACTGTTTTTGAAGGGTTATGAAATAAGCTTTCAAATTGTAATGATTACAAATAAATATGTATTAACATTTATAAATATTAAAATTTAAAATGCAAACATAAAAAAATTGTAAAAATGACTCATGTGATGTTTTATGTGAATACGGTACCAAAATCATGGATTATGTAAAAAAAAACACTTATTCTATTGTATTAATGTATAATAAACAGTTTTGTCACCTCACTTTTTACCATTTAATACAAGAATATTTAATTAAAAATTAACAATGCCTAATGGCGCGTAGGCGATTTGGCGGGTGAAAACTATTTCTACAAAATAAGTCTTTTTTATGTACTTCAGTGGAAAACCTTGAATAGAAATGTAAAGCTTGATTCAATATGGATCTTTGGCTTTTTGTTTTAGGGTTGTCACTAGAACAATAACAGAGTTATAACGATTTATGTGGGAACACATGCGTTAGAATGAAAACACGCTTATTGTACTTGACTGCTATTGTTATATTGTCGTGGAAACACGCTTACGGGTCGGAGTGGTTAATATAATACTGATACCTTCCTGTGAACCACTGTATGTGTACTTATAATCTCACGTATCACTTTAATGTAAATCCATTTTAAGGGGTTTAAATAAATAAAAATCTTCTTCCTCTTGTCCTATTTCCCATCACTTGGACAAAGCTCCTCCAGGCATCCCTGTGTTACATTAGTGGCCTCCTTCCATTGTAGGAACAGCCTCTCCTCGCACAGCATCTTTTCGATCTATTTCTGGGGGCAGCCAACTTGACTTCTTTCCACTGTTGACTGCCAGTCGATTGGAGAGGACTCCCAACTGTTTGCCATGCCCTTATTATTTATGTATAATTTATTTTTGACTGTATCTTCCTCCCAAACAGGTGCTTGTAGGAAACGCTGGATAAAATCACCCAGCGCTTGCCAGCTCGTGGACTTTCTCCAATCTGTCCCATTGTCTTGTCTATATTTTGTCATACTAACACATATTGTATCTTGTAATTCTCACTAAGCACTTGCATACTGCTTACTAACAACATATGCAGGGACATTGGAGGTCTAATTTGGTTTCGTTCTTTCAAAAAGTCCTTGCGAGAGCCTTGAATGAGTAACCATCTGTTACTTATTCCAGGTCGGGTAAGTGGTGGATAACCTCCAATGTTGACTGTACACTCTTGTCAAATAAGAGTAGAAAACATAGGAGGGCGCCACTGTTGATAAAATGGCAATGCTAAAAATACAACACATGGTGGCAAACTAAAGCTGTGTAACCTACATTTTTTGTAAAAAATAAAAAAAAAATTTGCAATTTTCATACCTACTCTCAAAATTAGAATTGCATATAGGTATATTATACCTTTGCAATTTATGTTAATACAATGAGGAATAACAATATTATAGTAAATTTTTTTTTTTTTTTTTTTTTTTTTTTTTTTTTTTTTTTTTTTTTTTTTTTTTTTTTTTTATTGAAATAATAGATAATACATAATATAATCAACAAACAAGTCCTGCTAAGCCAATTGAATCGGCTTGTCAACAGGTGCTTATATGTTAGTTACATATTTATACATTTTTAAAATTTAAAATTTACATCTTATATCTACAGATACAACATTTTTTCATACATATCAAAATCAATATAAATCTTTTTTTTCCGATAGCCAATTTTTCACCATATATTTATCCTTATTCATAGAATTACATTGCTTTATAGTGTCAGGTAATAAATTAAATATCTTCGGTATGATATATTCAAACGTTCTCTGTCCGTACTTATTGTTAAATTTCGGAACTATTAACCCGTCGTTACGCGTGAATCTAGTGCTGTATTTATGTTCTAATTTCTCTTTATGCTGCGGGGTAAATATATGTTGAATTATAATTTTGTGCCAAAGTATTGCCTTAACAGGTAAAATTTTGGCACTCTGAAACAGCAACGGTTTATTTTGTCTCTGTTTGAAAATATTAGGGACGACCAATAATTTTACAATTGCGTTTTGTACAACTTGCACTTGTTTCAGATTGGTTATAGAAGTATTTCCCCATATTGTTAATCCATATCTTATAATAGATTCTGCTAGTGACATATAAATTATTTTAAGTGTTTCAATTGATAGGAAAAAATTTAATGTGTACATTCTGCCAGCAATCGATCTGAGTCTTTTACAGGTTTTTTTTATATGTTTGTCCCATTTAAAAAAACAATCTACAGTAACACCAAGATACACGTATTCCGAAACTAATTCTAAGCTTTCACATTTACAATTAGTTGGAATATTTTTATGAATGCAATTAAAATTATGAGATATAATATTAGGATTAAATTGAAATTTGGCATTAGGTGATCTTATATGCATTACTTTGGTTTTTTTAGCATTTATTAATAGTCCTGCATCATGTGACCATTTACAGAGTTGATTAAAGTCAATTTGCATGAGTTCAATTGCAATTTTTAGATCTTTATGTGATATGACCAATGCCGTATCATCTGCGAATACAAAATGTTTCACAAAAGAGAAAAGTTTTTTCATTATGGTTACATAAATTATATATAGTGTAGGTCCTAATATGGAACCTTGTGGAACTCCTGCAGATACATTTTTTGTTTTACTAAAAGTATTATTTATTTTGATACATATTTTTCTATCTGTAAGATAATCTTTAAATAAATTTAACACATTTCCTCTTATTCCAATTTTTTCTAGTGTTTTAAGCAGTTTTTTGGAGTTAATTGTGTCAAAAGCTTTAGAGTTATCAATAAATAAAACAATAACATGTAATTTATTATTCAATTGGTTATTTACGTAATTGGAAAAATCTTGCAGTAGTTTTTCAGTATTTTTTTTTCTTTGGAAACCATATTGACTTGGATCAATGATAGAGAATTTTTCAATATAATTATTTAATTTATTTGATAAAAATTTTTCAAGAATTTTTTCTAATGCTGGTAGAATACTAATAGGCCTATAATTTCCCAGTTCAATGTGTTTTCCACCTTTAAATATTGGTCTAGTAATGCTACATTTAAATTCTTGTGGAATTTTTGATTGATTTATTATCAAATTTATTAAATGAGTAATTATTGGCCCAAGAGTTTTTATATTTCTTTTTAAATCAAACATTCTTATATTGTCAATACCTGTGCTTTTAGAGTTTTTCATTTTTTTAACAATGTTTTCAATATCGGTTATAGTAGCTCTTGGTATATATAAACTGTGAGGTAGTTCTTCCAGTACTATATTAGTAGCTTTGTGATTGCATTTATGTAACATGTTGCTGATGCTATCCGAGAAGTAATTCACAAAATCATTTGACACAGAATCCTCAGTTCTATCTTTTAACATATATCGTGTTATAGTTTGATCACAATCGTTTTTGGGTTTACGTCCTAAAATATTATTTATCTCGTCCCAGGTTTTTTTTGTATCATTAAAACAGTTTTTAAATTTATTATTATAGTAGTTCGTTTTATCTTTATTTATGAGTTTATTGACAAGGTTTCGTGTTTTTTTATATTCTGTTTCATATGTTTTGTTTGTTGGTGTACTTTTCCATTTTTTATAAAGTTTATCCCTTTTATTTATATGACATAATAATTCACTGCTTACCCATTCATTTATTGCATAAGGTCGTGTATTCGGTTTTTGCACTATCGTTTTAGAACTACTCTTGTAAAAATTGTTAAATAAAGATTTTATTTTTTCATATAATGAAATACAATCCCTCTCCTCTATAAGTTTACTCCAGTTATAATCTTTGATATACCGATCAATAACCTTTTGTGAGATGATTTGAATATACTTATGATTTGAATATATATATATAAAAAGCACAGTTAGAAATTGCTCACACTTATTTAATACTAGCGTACCCAGCGTTGCCCGGGTTTTAGATCATGTCTCTAATTTTAGATCTGTATATATTTAACTCATTCAAACCTAAAAGTAGTGTAACTAAACTCACCATTTTAGTGATTCTTTCTTTTTACCTAATGCTAAATTCAAATGTATGTTATATTAAATTAAAGCAGATCACTTTATAAAACACTATTTAATCAAATTTATGATAAGTGCTTCTTCTAATATTTTTTTTTTCTTTGGCCACAAACCCCGGCAGCCTGCCGGGTGTGCAACTCAGGGACTTAACCACAAACCCCGGCACGCTGACGCAAGGCCGTAGCCAGAAAAAAATTTCGGGGGGGGTTTTGTTTGGCGGAAGAGTGATTATGAAAAGAAATTAATTGGTATTACGTATCAATCTTATCATGTATTTTTATAATTACAAAATTAAATTTAGCTTTCTTTGCAGTGAACAAATCAATTACCTTCTCGATGTCAATATCAATTTCGGGGGGGGGTTTTGTTTGGCGGAACAGTGATTATTAAAAGAAATTAAATGGTGTTACGTATCAATCTTATCACGTATTTTTATAATTACAAAAAATTAAATTTTAGCTTTCTTTGCAGCGAACAAATCAATTACCTTCTCGATGTCAATATCAATTTCGGGGGGGGGGGTTTGTTTGGCGGAACAGTGATTATTAAAAGAAATTAAATGGTGTTACGTATCAATCTTATCATGTAGTTTTATAATTACAAAATTAAATTTTAGCTTTCTTTGCAGCGAACAAATCAATTACCTTCTCGATGTCAATATCAATTTCGGGGGGGGGGTTTGTTTGGCGGAACAGTGATTATTAAAAGAAATTAAATGGTGTAACGTGTCAATCTTATCATGTATTTTTATAATTACAAAATTAAATTTTAGCTTTCTTTGCAGCGAACAAATCAATTACCTTCTCGATGTCAATATCAATTTCGGGGGGGGGGGGGGGGGGTTTGTTTGGCGGAACAGTGATTATTAAAAGAAATTAAATGGTGTTACGTATCAATCTTATCATGTAATTTTATAATTACAAAATTAAATTTTAGCTTTCTTTGCAGCGAAAAAATCAATTACCTTCTCGATGTCAATATCAATTTCGGGGGGGGGGGGGGGGGTTTTAGCTTTCTTTGCAGCGAACAAATCAATTACCTTCTCGATGTCAATATCAATTTCGGGGGGGGGGGGGTTTTGTTTGGCGGAACAGTGATTATTAAAAGAAATTAAATGGTGTTACGTATTAATCTTATCATGTATTTTTATAATTACAAAATTAAATTTTAGCTTTCTTTGCAGCGAACAAATCAATTACCTTCTCTATGTCAATATCAATTTCGGGGGGGTTTTGTTTGGCGGAACAGTGATTATTAAAAGAAATTAAATGGTGTAACGTGTCAATCTTATCATGTATTTTTATAATTACACAATTAAATTTTAGCTTTCTTTGCAGCGAACAAATCAATTACCTTCTCGATGTCAATATCAATTTCGGGGGGGGATCAATCCCCCCTGATCCCCCCCCCTGGCTACGGCCTTGCGCTGACGGGCTAGAGTAGGTCCGCCAAAAAACGGAAAACGAGCTCAACAATGACATTTTTTAATAAAATTTTAATTGTCGATCATTCTGTACGTAATTAATCATTCATTTTGTATAATTGGCAATAAAATGTTTCTTATGTTTTTTCCCTGATATTTGTGTTCCAAGTTTTGTATGCTGCCAGCCGCCATTTAATTTCTTCAAAATTGCGAGTGTTTCTAGGCTTTTGGTAGTGACCCTGAACGTCCCTGATTGCTTTGAGGACTATCATACCAAATTATTTTATTAGTTATTAGTATACATGTATGTAAAAAACAAACATTATTATTGTTCGATCTATGAATATTATGTTTTTTTGTAACTTTTTGAATAAAAATGTGGAAAAAAACTTACGAAAAAGAGAAGGTTATATTTGTATCCTTATTTACACATATTTTAATATTTTTTTAAATTTTATTTTAATGTTTTTCTTTACCTTAATCGAAAATGTAAATAAATTTAAAGAAATTAATTCATTTGAATACATGGTTTATAAGTTCCAATAGATTTAGTACACCAATGCAGGTTTTCAATTTTTGGTACAAAATTAATTCAGTGGTGAAAGCCAATTTTTTTTCTCATTAATTCTGTGGTCAATGGGTTAAGAACGAAAAAGTGTTTTTTTAAATGTTACTATCAGTGTTTTGTACATTCAGTGTCATTGCGATTTGAAAGAATATTTGACAGTTAAATTGGGGTTGCCAGCCTACAAATTTAGTAGTTCCATTTTTATTATTTTCTACTCTTAATTGACAGACTACCTACCCTGAATTGTTTTCTAGAAAATTTGTTATGTTTTATTTTCTAATATAAGTATTTTTTTTTGCAGATGCTGGTACAGCAGAACCTATAGCAATATCGACTGATGCCTAGTCAATTTTGTTGCGTACAGAAGCTATGTAAGGGAAGTCTTCTGAGCCAAACAGCACTTGTTGCTAGTATTTAGTTTTTAAATTACCTGCACACAAGATGCCCTGGGGGAAAAAAGTCCCCTCAGGGCCTATGTGTGGATGTTTTTTTAGGAAATGTTCTGGGAAGGAAAAGGGTATGAGGGGTGCGTAGGAATCTGGGGGTCAGTATGTCCAGGAGTGATGGACATACGAATCCATTTCTCCCATAATTCATACCTTTACAAACAAATGCTCTACTAAATAACAAAATATGCAAGGGAAATTGTGGGAAAAAGCTTATATTTTATTTAATCCCAAACTTATTTTATTTCGTAATTTCTGATTTCCATGAACATTATTTATTTGATGATTTTTTGGCCGGACTCTGGGAATCTTCAGCTAAACTTAGGGCATGAGGTCATATCTGAATGGTGATTCTGAATCTTTTATTTTAAGTCAGCGTTACATGACAATGACAAAAAGGCAAATGGAAGTAGTGGCAGCTGGTGCTCATAAAAATGGGTGGTGCGCTAAAAATATTGGACATACCTACCTACTCTAACTAAAATAAATTTAATTATGAAAAATCCTACCAATTTGTAGATTAGGTCGATCCTCCATTATAGCTGGGTGCATGCAATGCATTGAGTCTATCTTTACTAATTGTATTTCTTAACCTTTTAAATGCCAGTATGTAGGAGTGTAGCTGTGAACAGCAGGCCATGAATTTTTAATCAAAATAAATCATTTTTAAATCTTATTTTTATAAATTAAAAGCATTACACCTTGAAAGGATATTTAAATGACTTAGCGAAAATCATGAAAAAAAATATATATATAAAAAAAAAATATATAAAAAAATAAAATCTTGCTCAAAGAATAGCGAGATAACTCGCTATTTTTCTATGGCCGGCCTGCTGGGCACGGCCAAGAATGCGAGAAATCTCGCTCTTGGCACAGAAGCGGTTAAGAAAGATTAAATTCTTCTGAAAAACACTGCTCAATCTAAGCCGACAGCATAGGAATAGGCCACTTGCATCACATTTTTAAATTTTTTTTTCCAGTTTAGGCAAATATTCTAAGACATTCTGTATTTTTTTTTAATCATATTTTTGAAACCCTGGCGAATTTTTGAAAATTTCAATCCAAAAATCAGACCATTTTTCATAAACCGGAAAGACGGGACATAATTTTATAGGTGCCAAAAAACGATAATTACATAGCTGAAAATCATTTTAAAAAAAGAACGCTTTCCACACGAATGGCACAGGAGAATAACGAGGCATACCAAAAATATAAAATCTCATAAATATTTTTTTCCTTGATCCATCTTATTGATCATAAATCATTATAACTTGTACTTGTAAATTATAATAAAAATAAGAATATTATAAAATTTGATTTTGTTAAAATCTGCACCATTATCATTATACCTCCGAAACACGTACGGACAACATAAAATGTACGGGGTTCTCTTCATAACATCTGTCAAAAAATCAAACCAAATGATACATTCGCAGAGAACAAACAATAAATCTAGTGAACGTTAAATGTCAAATTCAAAAATTCGCCTGAAATCAAAGTGATGCCGTATAAAAAAAATAAATCAGTGTGGGATTTTATAAAATTAATAGGAACATTTTCGGAGACGGGACATTTTCATGTAGTGACGTCACGAGCCCAAATAATGGATTTATTTATTTAAAAATAATAAAAAACTGTACATTTCTAAAAAATTTTACTAACATTTTCGTAATCTTAGTAAAAAAATTTGTCCATGCAAGTGGCCTATTGTGAAGACAATTTTTAGAAACAGTCTGAAAAAGTATCCCATGTTCCATTATTTTAAATGAGTTGTAGCTATTGTAAATTTTCAACAGTTCATTCCTTAATTTAAACTTATTCAGAAAATTGCATGTACTTACTTTGGCATGAAAATCGAGCTGAAAAAAAGGTTCCGTTTATCACACACCGTGTGATAAATGTGTCACAATATGTCTGCATTGTTTATGTTGTTGTGCTTTCACTGGTTGATGCTGAGCGGAACATTGAATGAAAAAGAGTAGATGTTAAATTAAAGACACAATATCGACAATAATATGACACAAATGCCAAAACCGTTCCTTTTGGGGGTGGAAATTTTTCGAACGCCGTCTGCGATAAGATAAAAATTTAATTAGTAAAATTTGCAAAGCATTATACCAACCTACGGTTACTTCTCATTAGAGAATTATCCTCATTAAGGATTTTGGAACCACCGCTACGAATATTTATTTATTTAACGCCCAGAGGGCTTTTACATGTTTGGTTGTACAATTAATTCATGACAGATGAATTTTAAACAGATAAAGAAATAATAAAAAATGAAATTAGAGAAAAAATGCACACAAGTCATAAAAATACTATATAATATAAGATATAGCAATTTGATAGGTTTACAAAAATAGAAATATGTTTAGGAATAGTTTTGGAATAAATGTTTTACAATATCCACAAAATTCGCCAGGTTTATGTTAAATATGTCAACATCACCTATGTACTGATTTCCCATAGTGTGAAATCGTTGTATGGAGAGTGAGCAATGTAGTTCCGCTTATGAATGCTGCTGTAGAATAGTGTATTTTGTCGTGTAGTTACTGTCGGTATTCATAAGTTTATAAGTTGCAGGAGTTTGCAACAGTCGAACTTAGAGTTAAAAATTTTGAATAAAAATGTTAAATCGTTTATTTTACGTCTGTCTTTAAGTGTGTGTATTTTTTGAATATTTAATAATAAGTTATATTTTAAGTCTTCTAGTGGGATATTTAATTTAAAATTTATAAAACGCAGAAATTTTCTTTGTATTCGCTCAATGTTATTAATGTGAATTTTGTAAGATGGAGACCAAACTACCGAGTTATATTCCATTAAGCTTCTAACTAGAGATACATATAATAATTTGATGGCTTGTATGGAATTAAAGTTTTTAGTTGTTCTTAATACAAATCCTAGTGTTTTCATACCTTTGTTCACAATTTGGTGGATATGCTTGGCTTTGGTGGATAGTTTTTCATCCAAAATAATTCCAAGAACATAACAATCTGCTTTGTAATGCGCCACATATATTACGTATGCATTATAACCGAAGTGTATATTGTGAACGTGATGAGGCGTGTCGGAAATTTATTATGTTTTTTGGCACTTGGGAATTTTTAAATTAGCAGAAATTTTGAGAGTGAGTCGCTCCTCCGCACCTTATAGCTAGCCGCCACTGGTCGGAAGGAGTCGGTCGTGCATTAAGGCTGTCAAGTTTCTGTGATTTTTCTGTGGCTTTCAATGGCTTGTCTTTTCCTGTTGTGTATTGATATCAGTTGGTGTAAATTAATTCCTTAAACATGAATTTCTATTTATTAGTTAAGAACTACTTATGTATAAACCTAATAGGCATTCAGAAATATATTATTTTGATGTTTAATACGCAATGACATTCGATTTGCAAATTTTGCCGTGACTAACATCTCTTAAGAGGTACTAACTACTTTTAAGAGTTGGTGTCTTAACATAAATGCAGTATTTAGTTCTTTAGCGCGATACGGAACACCAATAGCGGAACACCAATACGGAACATTTAAAAACTTTTTCCTCCATATTCTCGGATTTTCAGAAGATTTTGACGAACTTTTGACTTTAGGCCCTTGATATAAAGGTATTTGGTTAAATAAATTTATGGAGATACAGCACAATGAACTTGTGGGCTGAGTTCTTTTGGGAGCATTGCAGACTGCATGTGTGTATGTATATATGTAATGATATTAAATTTTTAAGTTTGTCTTTGTAATTAATTAATTGTTAGTAGAAGGTGAACATCCAATGAAGAGCACCAAAAAATAATAATATTTAATTAAAATATAATTTGCTACTTTTAATCTGTGATATTATTCATGTTGTAATGCTGCGTATACCCGTGAGAAAAAAAAGCCCGAGTCGAACCATGAATTGCAAGCAATGGCAAGCGGCGTTTCGCACCGTTTGAGGTTGCATCGGTCCTTTCGTGGTCCTTTCCCATAATTCGTGGTTCGGCTCGCTCTTTTTTTTCACGTCTGTACATAGCAGAATATGTACATTATTATTAGTTTTAAATTATACCAGTAGAAGAATTAATGATTTTTTTTGTACATTATTTATTATTAAATTAAATCCAAATATGATAAGCGTTAAGATGGTTATGATTGTGTCATATTGATTAAATTATTAACACATTTTTGTTGTAATATTTTGACAGCATGTTATTTTAAAAGATACTAGCGAGTTCCCGGCAAGCATTGCAATACCACTTAAAGAAATTGTTTCTCCCTGCATGTCCTTTCCCATTAGTCCCGTTCACGTACAGCGTCTCCAATCCCTCCCCCGTTTTTTCACCACCTTCCCCGTCTTCCCCTCCCCCTCCTTCCCACCCTGCCGCTAAACTATATGAAATACACTTATTTTTCAAACAAGTCACACGCCACCTATTGCAAAATTTTTAAACAAATTTCATTACGCCAGAGCTGTCCAGTATGTATAGAAACCTTTGCGGATGTGCGCACAACAACTCGCCAAAGTTTCATCGCAATTGAATGAATAGTATAGGAAATAATTTCATGATGCCAGAGCTCGCTATTATATATGGAAAACATCGCGGGCATGCGCACATCAAATCCCCAAAGTTTCATCGCAATCGGATGAGTGGTTTAGGAACGCATAAGGGACAAACAAAGAAACATTATTTTTTGTATATTAAGATTCGTATCCAATAATCTTTGTAATGCGCTTGTATATAATGGATTGCGTAATGAATTTTCGTAAAAATGGTTGTGGGGATTATTGGAACAGTTTTGTATAACAAATATTTATATTGAATTTAATGTTTTTATTACTACTGTTAAATAGTAATAAACGAACATTCTGAAAAAACATTTAACCCCTTTTTCCATCAAGTTTAGTTAAAATCTCAATCAATAATAATTGTGTAAAAAATTATTCTTCAATAATATGCTACGGGGAGGTTCAATGCAATAAAAGTTCAATTTTCCAATCGTTACCATTAATACATAGTATTAAAAAATATATCTACACATACTGTAATTAATAATAAAAATAATAATAATCTTACTAATAAAAATCACTTCCCAACCGTTAAACGGTGTTTTGGTTAAAATAGTGTAAAAACTGTACAATTTTAGATTCAATTTGGTACTAATAAAGAAAAATCTGTAACTGTATTTTTAAAATTTGGCATCACCGCATTTTGCATCCCACGCATGCGCGATTGTAATTATTTTTTACTGCGTGCAGAGTTTCCTGTGCAGTATTTGGTGACAAATATTTATGTCTTGTAATCTCTATATAAATCGTGTTTTTGTTTGTAAAATGGTCAATTTACTATTATATTTTTATAATTAAATACTCCAATTTTAGTCAAGTAATTATACAATACATAATTGCAAGTTGCAAATTAGACTTACACGTTATGTCAGAAAATGGGGTTATACGGTCATACCAAAATTCAAATTGATTTTTATGATTTTAATTTTATAAGAATTTTGTGAAAGTGATGTTTTTTTATAACATACTCGTTAATGTCTAATTCATGTGTTTGTAAATAGTTGGTGTATCAAAGAAATAAACTGTTTTAAGACGTGCAAGCCTCAAAATGTCATTTTTTTATTCTTATTTTTTGAGAATTAAAAGTAACTTAATTTTTTTTATTGTATGAATGAGGTTAAATTTGTTTAGAGTATTTGTTTTAACGGCATCTTCAAAAGTAAGAAATATATAGAACATTTAAAATACCGTAGAAAAATTCCGAAATTAGGTGAGATATTATTATTAATAACAGGGTATACAACCGATAAACAACACTCTTTATCTGGATAAGCAATGTATATATCTTTTTTTGTCAGTTTATGTATTAGTAAGATTTTCGCGAACACATTTGTTTATCAATTGTATAAAATATTCCCCTGACTTTTTTTAGTGAGGCTTTTTAGTAAGGCTCAAATTAAAATATCAGTTATTTTTTTATTTATTATTTTCTTATTTTGAATATTGTAGCATATTACGAGGGCTGTCTGTAAAATAAGGTCTCCAAGGTGCTGCGGTCATGAGGAACGATTTTATGCGAGATCTAGCAACAGTGGCATGTAGCCTGGTTTCCCTATGCCAAATCCCCACCACACTGCACTCTCTCTACACTTGACCCTTAGTCTCGGCGGGGCAGCCGTTCGCGATGGAGCTTCCGCTCGCCGCGCCCGCCAGGTGTGAATTTACGCTCTATGATTAGTTTTTTTGTGCAAAGAACAAAATCCCAGTAGAAATTCATTCTCAGCTACTTGAAGTGTACGGAAAACAGTGTATGAGTGTGAAAACGTGCGCAAATAGTACAGAGAATTTAAAAGCCTGCCGGGCGGCCATCGGTTTCAGACGAAAGAATTGCTAAAGTGGAAAAAACAATGATTGCAGATCGACGGGTCACGGTTCGAGAGCTCTGTGATATGGTCCCTGATGTCAGTAAGACCACTATTGACAAGATTTTGAGAGAACATTTGGGAGACCACAAAGTCTGCCCAAGGTGGGTCCCAAAAGGCTCATCGAAGATCACAAACAACCATGGGTTGAAGCAGCCCGCGAATTCCTTGAATGCTACGACATCGATAGTGAAGAGTTCTTGGACTCAATTGTCACTGGGGACGAGACCCGGTTATACACGACAGCAGAGACAAAGAAACAATCCCAGTGTTGTCACCCAGATTCATCGAAGCAAAGTTTAAAAACGAATTACAGAGCGTAACTCACACCTGGCGGGTGCGGCGAGTGGAAGTTCCATCTTGAACGGCTACCACGCCGAGACTAAGCGTCACAAAGGGTGTAACATGGCGGGTATTTGACAAGGAGAAACCAGGCTACACGCCAGTGTTGCAGGATTTCGCATAAAATCGTTCCTAGCGACCGCAACACCTTGGAGACCTTATTTTACCAACAGCCCTCGTATAACCGTGTTGATATTTCGTATTCCACTATATCTGTGATAAGTGAGTTACATATAAGTGGCGGTCCGTGAGTTTTCAGTGAGTTAGAGTGCTAAGATTAAAAAATACGACATTACTGATGTTGTTGTAGCTGAAAATGATTTATTTTTTCAAAATTTCGAATTTTTGTATGAAGATCTTTCAGTATGTGGATGCGGCGCATCCCTTGACTGAAATAATCCTGAAGATCTTGATACAAAAAGTTAAAATTTATAAAAAAAAAAATCATTTTCAGCTACAACAAAGTCAATAACGTCATATTTTTAAATCATAGCGCTCTAGCTCACTGAAAACTCACGGACCGCCACTGGTACATATATAGATAGTGATAAGTGAAGAAAACGGGCAGTGTTTGAACATTTTATTTTTAAGGAATTGTACTTATAAATAAATACGAGTATATACATACATATATTAAATCATTATGTTGCCATTGTGCCAAATAAATTTTTGTTATTTTTTTCCCTCATACGAGAAGTGCATCTATATTCTCAACATGTTTACCGCACAAGAATCCCAACTGTCCGCAGCTGGTGGGAATATGGTATCTCCAAAATGGTGCATATTATGAGGCTTCAAGCCTGTTCAACCCTTAACACCACTCTCGGGGGAGTAGAGTCCCCCCCCCAAGCAGGTCATTGAAATATTTATTTTATTTTAAGCCTTACGCACTTGTGGCTGTATGTATTTTTAGTATCGCCCGAGTGGTCGATTTTAAGAATATCCCTTAGGATCCCCCACGAGTGTAGTTACGTAATTAAAAAATGTTGATTACATTTTTATGCATTGATGACTCGGAAAATGATAGTCTGGATAATGCAAATCTGAGTCACAGTAGCTTTAATGCATTTTATGGTAAAAACAGGTACAAATGGGGAAAAACACCGCCATCGCGGTCACGAGTTTAAGCGCATAACATTATTGTGCATTTGCCTGACCTAAGAGGTTTTACTCGATCGAAAAATGAGATGACTCCGCTTGAAATTCCTATGGATGTCACAGGTTTGTTTATTTCATATTGTGAAGGAAGTGGGAAGGGAAAGAAAACGAGGAAGAGGATGCCTGGCTATTCAGATCTGGCCATTAAACAAGGGCAAACCCTTTTCATGAAACATTTAAATTTTGAATGGTTGTTTTTCACCATGACTATGATGAGTGTGTGTTGCTCTGGAAAGTGCCTCAAATGTATCTTAAAGAGGGTATTACCAGAGAAAACCAGAAATATGTCATTTTTAAATCAGATTTTAGACATATTGACTCTTTTCTACAAAAAATTATAAATGGATTTCGAAAGATTGTTCTCTTATCTAGCATTCGCATGTTTTAAATTTTGAGAAAAAATGTTTATTTTTAGTATAAAAAGGTTATACCGTAGGTCGTTGGCAAATTTGTTAAATTTTCAAAAAAGATTTTGTATTATAGCACAACCATTTCAAATCATATAATCGTGCAGTAAAATAAATCAATACATTATCTGGGTATTGCATGTTTTAGAATTTTAATTTTAGTTTCAAAAAATCATAAAACAATATATATGTACATGTGTTTCTTGACGAAAATTGGTCCGTTTGTGTATTTATTTGTGCACTTACAAACTAATATATTTCAGATTTTTTAAATATTCTTATTTAACTTGGGCATTATTGAAAAATGATAAATACTTATAATCAAAAAATAATTACAAAAAGTACATTATTTTAATAGTTTTATCATCACGCCTTTCAGCATTTTTGGACGTAGGTATAAATTAAAGCAAATTTGGAATGAAATAAAATCGATATTGAGTTATAATTTGAAAAAGCTGGTACGGAGAACAATTAATCTTTCTCATTGTAACCGCCCTGTACGATCGTAAGAACAACTTTCGACGAAATGTGGATTTTCGGCCGCTGGCTGGTTAAACGCTCTTAACACTCCATTACGCGCACCTCTATTTGTGACGTTAGTGCTCGCGCGCTCTACATAATGTAGAACCCTTTTAATCTAAGGGTTTTTAAAGTAAAGTTTTTATAAACGGAATCAAATCTGACAAGAGATCTCGCCCGAGATCCATCTCGATCGAGACGGATATCGGGCGAGATTGCTTTAAAAGCCCGGGACAAAAAATCGACAAGCGTCCTTGGTCACATAATGCGTGGCACTGGCGAACCTAGTGCGGCAGGGGAACATGGCCGCAGTGTGATAAAGGCGCTCGAGTGGCAACCGAGTGAATACGTTCTATAGTTTTGTCTCTAGTCGCACCGCGCCCATTACCCGCTGGCTCCCATTACCCCCTGTTCCCCTATATATTATTATGTGTTATGTTTCATTATTATGCACCCTCTCAGTATACACAAATAAGATACAGGATTGAAGTCAAGATAATGTAATTTTTTTTAACAGAAACAATGTTGTATACTTCAGCTTGACTTCAAGGTTACCAGAGGCCGCAAAAGGTTAAATATTAGGTCCTTACATATGAAATTGGCGTTTTGCTGTACTGGCAACTTTGATCTCAAATATCTTCTCTTTGGTTAGGAATTCCAAATTCAAATTTATACAGCTATTTACTCATGTATTTGTGTTTCGAAAATTATAATTCGTTTGTTTTTTCCTTAATTGTTTTTTTTATTTACGCATGTATTTGTGTTTCGAAAATTATAATTCATTTGTTTTTTCCATAATTGTTTTTTTTCTTTTCGTCACTTAGTTGCGTCTCAAAATAGAAAACTTGAAATATTGCGTTATTTACGAGTACGAGTTCCACCGTGGCATCAGTGCTGCAGAAACGGCTCGAAGGATTAATGATGTGTATGGCGACGGTGCCGCAAAAGAAAACACGGTCATGTTTTTTTTTTTTTTTTGTCGTTCACTACAGCTTTCTTAAATCCGGCCAGACGATTACGGCAGATGTCTATTGTCAGCAACTGCAAACCATGATGGAAAAGCTAGCCGCTAAACAACCGAGGCTGGTTAATCGCTCTAGGCCACTGCTGCTTCATGACAACGCTAGACCACACACTGCATGACAGATCGTCGCCCGAGTTCTTAATTGTGCAAACTACCATTTTATCGAAAATGAGTTTTAAATGCAATCATGTTAAGGATAAAATTTCGCATCGTTAGATAAATAAAAAATAGTTTTACGAGCCATATACAATTAATTACAAGCTTTTTAAAATGTCAATGTCCACAACAATATTCTAAAAGTGAGTTCTTAATTAGTTAAACTCCTTCTTAGTTCAATCTCAGTTGCCGCGAAATAAAATTTGCGGGCTAGATTAGTCAAACTCCACCAATCGACCAATCACAGCACGCCGATCCACGATACCGCGCCGCCATGTTGTTTGTTTACTTCACATTGTTTTTGTTATTGTGGTGTGTTACGAGGAAGCAAAAGGCATTTAATTGTATTACAAGTGAGTTTTTGAATAACGAAATTACAACAAAATGTCTAAAACTATTCACAAAAGATCATACATACGCGGCAGTGCTGAAATAGAGCGGTTAGTATTAGTTTTAAGTATCTTTATCAATGACGTTTCAGTTTTGTTTTATAAATGGCAAGGAACTTTGTAATACAGCGTGTTCATTTTTCGGTTTTAACACAGTTCTCCTTTCCGAGAGTTTTTATTGTCGAAATCAGTTTTGTTGATTATCATTTCATATTAAAGTTAGAAGTTCGATTCGATATTGTCAGTTTATCCGTATTTGTATCAAGCCTTTGTTTGACATTTAAGAATAAGTCCCGTCATTAGGCAGTTTGTTGATATAAATTCTGGTGCAGTTCTGATTTTTTCCTCATTTTTGTGTTGTGGGGTGATCCGAGTTTCACCAACAAAAATATGGTTGGGATTTGAGTTTTAGCTAAAGAACATGAAAAAAAAGAGTTTTTCCAGGATTTTAATTATAACTCAATAACTATTGACTCTGTGAAAAATATTTTATTATTTATGAATTACGCCGCTTTTTTTACATGAATACCGCACAAGAGTCCCAACTGCTCCCGTCTGGAGCCAGTGGGACTATGGCATCCCCAATTGGGGTATTTTGTGAAGCTGTAGGTAGTGGGGAGGGGAAGGAGATAGGGAATAAGAAGGTGGGGAAGTACCTGGCTATTCAGATCTGGTCACCAAACACGGCAGAAGCCATTTCAAGCAACGTTTCAATTCTGAATGGTGGTCTTACACCAGGGCGATACTGAGAGTATCTTTCACTCTGGAACGTGCCGCAAATATACTATATATTATTTTAAATGAATAAATTGTGAATTACACAAATTAATCAAATAAAATTTATTTGCCACGCCGGGATTCGATCCCGCGACCTTCGGAATGCTAGTCAGGCGCCTTACCGCTGCACTACGCCGGCCGTCTGGTAATACGCAATATTTCTTATTCAAACAGTTAGATTTATCTTT
Organism: Limnephilus rhombicus; assembly: GCA_929108145.2. NCBI lineage: Eukaryota > Metazoa > Arthropoda > Insecta > Trichoptera > Limnephilidae > Limnephilus > Limnephilus rhombicus. The sequence continues at coordinate 9,749,421 of OV815280.1, read as the reverse complement.
ATTATCACGCAAAGTGAGTATTTATGTCGGGGGAGACAAAAACATGCAAAAAATAGGCATTCAACATATTAATTATGTTTAAATTAATTCATTTACGCGGTAACGCCATTTTCATATGTATTCAAGATTAAGATTATTGAAATCTGTATAAAAATGTTTTAATTCATTATTCTCATATGGTTTTTATTTTCCTCACAAAAAAAAATTCAAAAAATATTTTAATGTGTTTCAATTATAGTTTTATTATTTTTTTTTTAATTATCTTTGCATGACATTTTCAAAGCGTTCCCGTTCCCGCCCTGTTCCCCTCAGTCGTCCCCTCTGCCTTATTCTCAGATTGTTTGTATTTTTCTCACGAAAACGCATTTCAATAAATTTTTAACAAATTTTAATGTGTTTCAATTATAGCTATGGTATATTTTTAAATAATTATCGCTGCACGTCCATTCCCGTGCATTCCCGCTCCGTCCCCCTTCCACGGTCCCTTCCGCGTTCCCCTTTCACCTTCCAACCCCTCCCCCCTTCCGCTTCCACTTTCCCCGTCGCCCCTCCCTTGTTTCACTCCCGCGACTCCCTCAGCTTCGTTCCTTCCTTCCTCCCTCCCAGATTCCCCACCCCCCCTTCCCCCCTACCGCTTAACTTTGTAAAATACACACATTTTTCAAACAACTCGCGAGCCGCCTAATGTATTTTTTTAAAAATAAATATCATTAAGTCAGAGCTCACCATTATACATAGAAACCTTCGCGGTTTCAGCACAACAACTGACCAAAGTTTCACCACAATCGGTTAAATTGTGTAGGAAATAATAAGATAATTTTAAGCAAATTTCATAACCCCAGATCTGACCATTACATATGTTCAGGATCTCAACTTCCGCTCTTCTGACAGAGCAATCCGGCGTGGTAACACCTGATTCCGAAAGGAAGTGTGGCTGGAGTAACTCTTCAATAATAACTCCAGCTCTTGAATATTGGTCTTTATTCAAACAATAAAAAGACCCGTAGGGTAGCTCATGTACGGTGAGCCCAATAATGCTATCTCTCCCGCGGTTTTTATAACCCACATGAAGTGAAAACCTGGCAGCAGACGTTTGGCCAAAAACGACCCGCCCAAGACGGAAGGTAACAAGAGAAGAAGAAATTAAAAAATCCGTGGCAATACGAAATCGCCCTGGCAATCGCCAACACAAAAAAAATGTTGCCACAACCATTAGGGTGACAATCACAAAAAATTTATATTTCAGTACCTGAAATCTTAACAGAGACCTTCGCTGCCGTTCGCAAAAAAACTCACCAAAGTTTCACCGGAAGCGCAGAAAATAATAAGGTAATTTTTATGAAAATTACATAACGCCAGAGCTCATCATTATATATAGAAATTTTCGCAGGCGTGCGCACAATACCTCACCAAAGATTCATCGCAATCGGATGAATAGTTTAGGAAATAATGAAGGAAAATTTAATAACACCAGAACTCACTTAATTGCAAATTTGATAACACCAGAACTCATCATTATATATTGAAACCTTCGCGGGCATGCGTAAAACATCTCACGAAAGTATCATCGGAATCGGATGAATGGTACAGAAAATAATAAAGGAATATGTGTGCAAATTTCATAAAGTCAGAGCTCACCATTATACATAGAAGTTTTAAGTGCAAAGTTATTGCGTGCAAGCTCACAATAACTACCCAAAGTTTCATCACAACCGGTTAAATGGAAGAAAAAATAATGACGGACAGACAAGCCACATAATTAATAAGTTTTTATATATATATCCCACCACAATTGTCGTTATCACAAAGAGATATTTTGAAAATAAACTCATCCTTCTTCAAATTTAGCAAATTCACTTAGTGGCACCATTTTATTAATGAAATAATTAAAAACACTTTGTTTTTACCACAATAAACTTTATTTAAAAGTCAACATGTTTCAGGAACGATGTTCCCTTCATCAGGACATAAAATGTACTAAATACTAAATGATCAAACATAGAACGGCGTGGGTAGAAATGGAAGTAGTGGGGGAGGAGAAAGGTGGAAAGGGGAGGTGCTTAGAAGATCAACAAGAGGGAGGGGGGGGGGGGGGGGGTGGAAAGGGGGTGCTTAGAAGAACAAAGACAAAAAATTACAATGGAAATATGTTTAAGATAGGGTTACTCACAAAATTAATTTGATTGTTAATAATATTTAAATTTCTATTGACATTTTTCCTAATTTCTAATATTTCTAAAAGATCTAAGTGAAAACCACTAACGTTAGTGTGTAAAATTTTAAAACCAGTATTTATATCAAATGAATGGTTAAATTCAATTAAATGGTTAGCAAATTCCGAATAATTATTACTATTTAGACATCTCAAATGTTCCTTAATCCTCGTTTCAAAATTTCTGCAAGTTTTACCTACGTAAAAATGATTGCAGTCATTACAATTCAATTGGTAAACTCCAGATTTTTTCATTTTTTGGTCTTTGTCCTTGTTATTTAAAATATAATTTTTTAATTTATTATTCGTATAAAAAGCAGGCTGTATTGTATTAGGAATTTTTTTCATGATTAAATTGGAGGTTTGATGATTTACAAACAATATTTTTCTCCATTGTTTTTTAATATTATCAGTAAGTAATGGGTAAATGTAGGATAAATGAAATTTTTTCTTATATTTTTTGTTTAATAAATCGTCTATTAATTTGGAGTTATAACCATTATTAGAAGCAATTATTTTAATGGTGTTAAGTTCAGCTTTGAAATTATTTGGGGATAATGGGATATTAATTAATCTATTGATCAAATAATGGAAAGCTAAGAGTTTTTGTGAAAATGGATGGTTAGATGAGTTGTGTATAATTATATCAGCGTATGTTTCTTTTCGAAAAATATTAAATTCAATCTTATTATTAATTATAGTTAGGTTTAAATCTAAGAAATTTATGCTACAATTAATTCCTATTTCTAATGTAAATTTAATGTTTTTGTGAATTTTGTTCAAAAAATTAAGGAACATTTGAAGTTGTCTTTTGGTACCGGTCCATATAACTAAAATATCATCTACGTAACGTTTGTAAAAATACATATATTTTAGTAATAAGGCAGAACTATTAAAGATTTTATTTTCTAAATGGTTTAAAAATATATCTGCTACTAACGAACTGGTACTTGACCCCATGGCCAAGCCATCTTTTTGTTTGAAAATTTTATTATCAAATTGAAAGAAATTTTGGTTTAAGACTACATTAAGACATTTAAGTAAATCCTGGGATAAGTCATTAGGTAATTTGGAGGAATTCAGTAAGTTATTTATAATTGTTTCATAAGAACACTCAACCTATCAGACCCGTAATTTCCAATTGCAATGCTCCTAGCTATAAACTGGCGTCAACATTGAATAATATTATTATTGAATCAAATATTTTTCAACCTAAGAATACAATTAAGAATTCCCTGCAATTAGTT